>QNGE01001625.1:0-63885 GCA_008508345.1 Paragonimus westermani
GACCTGTTCTCTGTGACAACGCATGGACCGGGTCGTTTTTGCTATACTTACCAACCAGTGATCAGATATATTCGTTGTATGCAGGGTGCATCGCCTTCCATTAGACTCAGACTGCACCGTTGGAGTAGGCCCGTGACCAGAGTGAAGAAAACACGTTGTTGTTTGTATCATTGGCGTACAAGTTATCATTAGTTGTGCAACTCCGATCACTACAGGTCATCCATTCGTTTAACCATTTCTCAGTCAACTCTGCGTATGACCGTACTTGGTCAATGCGCCAAAGACACGTCGTGGACGAACATCGTCCCTGAATCTATTTTCAGTCCTAATAGATCTGTGGGCAAATATGCTCATTGAATTTAGGGTACACGTGATGTCCTTGCATTTTCAGACGGGATGCTTTGAACTGTCTGATATAATGAGAAATGCGAATATCTCAAATTGTCCTCAAAGAAGTTGCAGTAATTCGTTGGTTTACACTTTGGTTCACTTTATAGGTGTAGATAACTACGTCATGATATTATGTCAGTTAAGGTAGACACTACCAGCCGTCTCCGTCAGCAGGTCTTACAGCGTAGGTACTGGTAAGATAGTTAAATTCAGGTACGAGGTTCATTTTCCACTCTGTGCCCTGTTGTATAGCGCACAGCGTCGTTTTTGAGTGATGTAGCATGACTCGTACGCACAGGAAACTAAATGGCAGGTACGAACCCCAGGAAGGCCATAGTTTAGAAACGACAACTGAAAAAGTGTATATGCACTATGCGTGGATTGTCACCAAAGAGTGTGGCCACATTATCACCAAGGGTATGAATTCACGGCAGCCATGCGAAGTGGTTTTTGCGTTCGATATGTTAGAATTGTGCACACCTGTAATGGATATCTTATGACAGAAAATCTCCCATGCTAAGTGTCTTTTACGGTTACAACAACCTCACCCATTTTAACCCATCTGGAGATCCACATTGAATAGCACTTATAATTAATCATCTCCGTTGCACTCCCAGATACTTCCCGGTCAGTGTATTTCGAAAAATGCATTATATTCGAGTTCCACTCTTGTTCGAGCCTGCTAGAGGTGCATATCCTTTCCACGACCGAGAACGGATCTCCGGACAATTCTTCGTGAGACAACCTTGGTGATCACGGCGTCATTGACTCCGCATAACTGAAGAGCCTTTACTGACGTTCTGTAACAAGGAAGAAACTCGAGTACAGTGCTCCTTTTCGTAAGGGGTCGACCGCAAAGTCTATGAGAAATCGGTAACTGCAGTCATGTGAGTGATGTTCAATTTTTATTAACCAAAGTCCCCTACTAGTCACCAGCAACCCAGGAATATGGAGCCATTCCACAAGAACCCACTGTCATATCTTAAATTAACATTGTGTCGCGGAAAAACCAGTAGGAAATCGTACGTGATCGCTATTCCGAAGTTTTCAACTGAACAAGATATGATGTTCAGTGCCACTATAGCATTGTAATTGTTCAGTGTTTTTCTCAGAATACTGGTTGGTACGTAAAAACCACTTATACCGAAGGGAAGGATGGCAACTTTTCACACGCGTTGACTTATGAGTGATTGGGATATTTATTTACATGGGTGGATATTTGGTAAGTGCACACTCGAGAACGTGCAGAAAGTTGGGAGTAACGGCCATACCTTTTTCACGACGGGTCCGACTCAGACAAACGATGTTAATTGTCCCATTCACATTTTGTCTAACAGCGTATTCAAATCACTTGGTCGTGTTAGCAAACCGATAAGAAATTACCAAACAGTCCAACAATTTACAGACTACTTAGTTATAGTACGTCGCTGAACGCTGTCATCATACGTCGTACTAATGAAAAATTATTCCATCCCCTCACAGTGTTTATGAGCTGGAGAAAAAGTCTGAGAAGTGACAAACCTATATGACCACTTTGGTATGCGGTCTACTGGGTTAGGTTTGTTGAACAAACTCCTTCGTTTCTACTCTGGAATCCTAGTGTAACCTTACGATACACGCTACACGAACGAATCGAAACGCATTCAGATCAGAATACCCCACCACACAGCCGCTAATCCTAACATCATTGCATACAGACAGTATGAGTATTTCGAAAAATAGCCGATCTAACATACTTATCTGGGGACAGAGAACCAGTTCTACGTGATTGGTTACATATATGTTAATGCAGTGTTTGGACGAAAGATTATGTTCACTCAAATTCGTGATACGCCAACTAATGTTAAAACCCTATTCAATGCGTTTACACGAGTATTAGCAATCAGATCAAGGTTCTGATTATCTAATTTGTATCCCGTTCCTCAAACTATATCCGGCAGCATCACCGGACATTTGTTACTGGACTGTGAGCCAAGCCACATACTTGAAGGTTACGTCAGTACTATTTACGTCCATCGGGGTTGTCCAACCCAGTCGACACTAAAATGCACCTTCACGATGTACTGTCATTAACACGTTAGTCCTCATCCAATTTGAATGACGCCAGGTGTGTCCAGGATTACTAATGTTACTTTGTTCAGATATTAGCAAATCAGATAGAACCAATCTTGTACTGCTTCTTATAAGCGTTTTGTGAAACGACCGACACATACGTCACCTGCAGCTCCAGAGAACTCAGTTGTGGAATTGAAGTCACTCGAACGGCTTTGTGTTTGTCGCATTAAAAGTGAACTAAAGGCAATACGTGATTGTTATTTACATGCGGTAGTGGATTTCTGAGAACAGGACTGATAACACATTTTGATATTTTGAAATCTTTTGACGATCTCTTAAGTGTTGGAAAATTTGTGTAAAATCAAGATAATGCTTTTTCCGAATTCGTTAACCATCGCAGCTCATGGATGTAAGGTTTTAAAGATATTCTACTTTCGATGACACTTTTTTTAAAACGTGAAGACTGCTCTTCCATCCCTAAGTTAATGCCCCCACATGTACGGTCAACTCATGCAACCCATTTTTTGGAAGATGAAAGGATGGTGTCTTAAGGTCTTGCTATAGTCATTTTGGGGGATTTTTCGCATCGATTCGCTATGGACTGACTTTGTGGCACACGAGTTCTTCCTATTCCGACGTGATGATCTCACTCGATCATACAAAAAATTAGTACTCTGAGAATAAGGCATCAATAGTGTGTGTAACTTATCATTTCAGTTTCTTTCGTGTCGCTTGAATTCTAAAAATCAAATGACACCCACAACGCACTCCAGAAATTTCCTACAAAATCAGCTCGGGTTGACACACCAATTAGGTTGGCCGGTTGTAAACACAAAAAGCTTCGAGTGGCAAAAAACGGAGCACAACGTACTACATGTAAAGACCTACCTCTTCAGTTCGGTTCCACTCTCGCCAGTTCCAGCTAAAACACAATCGGGACGGAGGCTGTCTTACAATGCTTGACTGAACGTAGCGGGCAACACACTTTGCCCGAATCCGCGTCCCTTTTCGAACTCGATAACCTGAAGTTCCGGTTGCCTCGATTTGACCCGACTTGGACGTGAAGCGAAACACGTTCTGCCATTGATCGGGGTGATGGTTTGACCCCACCATCATCAGTTGTATATCCAACTCAGGTGCGACTGTAGGTACAGGAGCTGGCCAAGTGAGTTGTATCACTCGTTGTTCGTCCAGGCCTGGATAATCACAGATCAAGTAAGGCATATGTCTCGGAAATTCCGATTTTGTGAGACACAAACCGAAGCGAGAATCGTAGGTATGAGCGATCTGATGTTGGTCCGTAAATGGAAACCATGGAAGACTCCAGGGTGAATTGGGGAACAGCTTCAAACTAATGGACGGTCTAACATTAAGGTCAGGGGACGGAGCAGGACATGGAACTAGCAGCGGTTCACCAACAACGATTTGTAACTGAACAGCCTCACTGGTGACTGTACCAGTAAAGATGAACACACTTCCAGGACATTGATGGTTGTGCTGGATTGGTTTGTTGCGATTTGGTACTGAATTGTTCCATGAATGCAAGCAGTATTTTTGTTCATACCAAGGACAACAGGGACAGCAAGAAGGCTGATTGTGTCGTCTTTCCCATTCGGGGGTATTTGTCGCAATTTCGTATCGTCCACCGCCGAGTTGAGTACAACATTCGTACAAACCCCGAAGAGGAGTCCTTTTCGATTTCTCCTCGGACATATATAGTGTTAGTGTACTTCCTTGACCGTTAAGCGGTTTAATATCCATAATGTGCTCTTCTAAACTGTAATATGGAAACGTAGACGGAACAATCCAACGGTTACCATGGTGACAAATTAATCGAATGATACTCCGGAACGAGTTCGATAAGGTGAGATTCAAATGTCTGGCAACCACATCCAGAGTTTGAACATGAACGTGTTCTGCGGTTGCGTTTCCCATGATCTGATAAATTAAGAAATTGGGCAACTGACACAAAATGGTTATAAGAACAAGGTTCCTCATTTTATCGTCCATATAGCATAGCTTATCTGCAATTCTGTGAACTCTAGTGCACACTTAAGACCAGTAAATTGTGCCGTTCAAGCGACGGACATGAAAATGTAAACAATCATAAAGGGACTACAACACATCGAACAGCATCGAATCACGAGCACTGAAGGTGGTGACCGGATCGTGTGCCTGTTGTTAACTTAGGCCCACCAAAGCGCCGCCGTCTCTCAGATGACACGATGGGCTGTTCGCCAATAGATATGGTTGATAACCACTGCATCTGATTGGTCAGATGTTCTGTCTAGTTGACCTTCTAATAATCTCACATGGAGCGCATAGTTTACTAAGTACCTAAGGACAGCTGGTCAAGTTCCGTGCTTTTCATCACGGTTTGAACTGTCATGTTTATTCAGAATATCCATTCCTGAACAGAAACCTCGTAGAAAGGAACGAACATGGTAATGTGATATCACAAGGACACGGTTCAGTAAACCAATAAACTTTTCTAGGTCATATTTGGATGAACTGAAATATAGAGCTTGAAATCGAGGGGTGAAAACTAAATTAAGAAAAGAGTTCGACAAATTTTGCCATTTTGTTCACAGACCTGGAAGATAATACGCTTTATTAATTATTGCAAGTAAGTCTGATGATTGGTCCTTCACTTAATTGAAACACTGCTTTGATAAGAGTAACCTGCGGTAACCGAACTGTCGGAAATGAAAATTCCGATTTTCTCAACATCGGTGTTCTAGTGACCTTTCGACTCATGGAGCACAATATACTTCATCAGAATCAATTCTGGTTCAGTTGTTCTAAACCTTCTGACGATTTTCGAGAATTCTCCACTAGATCTGCATGCTGTTGAACTTGCAAAGACCAGCAGTCATTTAACTTTGTTAAAACTTACGGCTACACCCGTGTATCGTAGTTTGTGTTGTGTGAGCAGTTCGCTATGTAAAATTGCTATGAGCGAACCCGACACAACCCCGGCACCACTATATTCAAGCGTACAATTCATTGTATGCGAAGAATGCTTGCACTTCAATAACAGTCTTCGTTCATTGGTTCAGTCTTCAAGGTCCTTGCAATTACAGTATTCAAGTAATGGACTACGAGCTCAGTATCTTAACATACTTCAGCTAGAGATCATCTGTGGGTGTGTCCGAAATGACGTTTGCTCATTCCATGCATTTTTTCTATTTCTGTTTGTTAACTTTGTTCCCAAGCTGAGCTAAAAAGATAAACAATTATAATATTTTTGCGCACTTCTGCGTGAGATTAGTCTGTTTACAGAACTCTGTTAGGCGGTCCCAGAAATGGTTTCTGTGACTTCAGCTTGACGGGGGGGGTTCTAGACATAAGGCCATTGACTGGAGTTAGCGGAAAGGTTGCTACATCTAACTCGAGGAGAACCGACGGTGTGAGCATTAATCTGGCTGAGCATTTGCATGTGATGCATCGGTCATGCTCGGTGTGAATTCAATGGTTCAGTGATAAACACGGTTGACTCATGAAGGTGTGGCTGGAGTTCTAAACCCAGCACTAGTGGCGGGCCTAAACAAAAGCAAGTGTGAATTCCAGTGCTCTTAATGGAAAAAGACTGACCGAAAAGTTTATGGAAATGTGTGGAAGCGCCCAGCTGTGAATGATGTTCAAATCGTACTAACGGCAAATCCCCTCCTGTCAACCGGAAGTTATTGATAATTCTGACTACTGAGAGCCTGATAGTAGCGTGTATGGATTGTAATCACCCACAAGGGATCGCAGCTGTCGCATTCTCACAGATTTCCCAGTCGGCCCCTTCCGAATACAACCATTAGACTCGAGTTTCGCTCCCATCAGTGCTCTTCATTAGTGTTTATCCTTGCCACGACCGGACGAGAACTCCGGGCACGTCTTCGTGAGGCAACCGTGTTCACCTCTGCGCCATTGACCTCACATTAGGCACGACCGAATTATCACATGTGAACGCCCAACCACTTTCGTTTGTGAATGATGTTCAGGTTGCCCGATCGTCTCGAGAGGAGACACAATAACTATCTTATTAACTTCAATCGATGATCGCTCGATTCATCATTAATTACCATACATGTATATATGCAGCAATTTATAGTATCCGGCCGAAAGACTTTAACTGCCATACACTGTTTCATACCATGTGGGGCTGCTGTCCTTCAAAAAAGAATAATGCGACTATATGTGGCGCACACAACGAGAACATGACTAGATTTCCACGGAAATCGAAGTTTGCACCACAAGGGTGAATTCCTGATTTTCATCCGTTTGCGAACCCGTATGAATTACTGGCTCGATATGTATACAAGTATTGTGATGGATTATCTAGCCGGAAGTGTGAGTATTCCAACTGTCGGCGGAATACCTCAAGGCGACTGGGAAATATGTCCAAAAGCTCACAGCTGGCAGATCGGGGACAGCAAGGGTGACCGGAAGAGACACCACCCGACGAGATCAACTCAACAGACCAGGAATGGCAGGCGAAACCTCCCCCCCCCAGACAGAAGGCATCGGACACACGTGCACAAACTGGGCCGATATGCGGAAAACGGGGTTATTGTGAGTCGGGATCCTGACTCAAACTCGGGCGCGCGCATAGCATGGGCATCAGCGAGTTGGACAATATTTTGTTTTATTGAGCACATTTTTCGTCACAACATGACAGAACTCAGATTAGCCGAATTGGAGGAAGTTCTGCAACATGTACAAAGCTGTATATGAAGAACCTGTCAGAAACATGAAAGATTCCCATCAAAGCAGAAAGAGCAGTAGCCCATTTCAATTCATTACTATATTTGGTAACCTTAGAGCTCATAACGTGACAGTGATTCAGACATCTACAACAAGCTTACGGTAACGTATTTGTATGTGTTCTAAGGCGTGATTTTCTCACTCCGATAGACCATTTTGTTTTGTACTGTCCGCTAAGAGAACCAAGTCAAAATCTGACCGTTCATATGGTTTCTTCAAAGGTACATCACCCACATTCACAATCATTCGAAATACGTTAAAAAAAGATTCGTTTACGTGGAAAGGTTAGGTAGGTCTGGAAAACAACTTGTTACCATAATGTCCGTGTCGAAACTTGACAAACAATCACAGTTTACCTGCACGAATCTGTGGCTGATGTTTTTCAATAGATTAGTGGAAGAAAAGGTGAAATAGAACTGAAGAAATGTCCTGAAAGAAACGGATAGAACATAACGTAATGATTGGTTGAAAATGTTCAAAATATTTTAATCTAATGTCGGAACGGATGAGGAACAATTAGGACAACTTCAGCTTTATACCAGTCTTGGTGGATCAGATAAAAAAAACAGCTATTGTTAACAATGCCAGAACTATTCATAGTGTGGTGGATTGTCAAACCGGAGGTGCGGGTGCTCCCAATCTCGGCGGAATATATCGACGGTACGGCAAAGTACGTCTAAAAGCCCACAGCGAGCGGGTCGGGGACAGCATGGGCAACCGCATGAGCCATCGCCCAACGAAATCGGCCCAACGGACGAGGGACGGCAGGTGAAAAACGCCTTGACAAGAGGCGCCGGACACACAAACCGGGTCGAAGTGCGCACGTCGTGTGAACGAAAATCGGGGGTGTTGTGGTCCGGATTGATGACTCATAAACGCGAGCGCGCGCGAAGCATGGTAACCAGCGTGTTGAACAATAAAGATTGTGCTATATTGGACGCCTTTTTCGCTACAACATGTCTACTTCATAAGAAGATATTTGGCACAAATGGGACACGGTAGTTTAAAGCATTTCAACCGCAGGGATCAGATATTTGTGCAAACTGCGGTGTCCCCACCAAGATGGCTAACACAGGCCCAATTCCTATTCAACTCCGGATAACTGAAGCATTTCTTGATGAACGAATAGATCTGTGAGTTGAACATCCTTCAGATTTGCTCACATCTTTCTTGTTCCGATAGACTTTCCAGGCAACCTTCTTCGAAAAGTAGAATTAGACTAGATTTTTGCCCGTGTTTCAGTTTGTCACTAGTTGAGCGGTCAGATATGATAAGTACGTAATGCTTAATAGGAAATCTGGCGCAGTGGTCAATACGAGTGCCTCATGAAAAAGTGGTCGGCCATAGCAAGTATATGCACTACTCACTAGCTCGTTGAAGGGCAAAACTCAAGTCTAGTGCATCGTTTCAAACTTGAACGGGGTGGAAAGTCTATTCGAACCTAAAGGGTGTGACCAGTTATGAGTGATTTTCAATTCGAAGTCAATCAAACCCCCAACTACTCTTCGGTAAAATAGATTTACATTTACAGGCGGTCATTCCGAGTTATCGTGAATACAGTATCTGTGAAAAATAGCTTCCCTGATTAGAACACGACGAACTGTTTACACTATCATGGTGGCCAGTTCGGTCAAGTCAACCTATCAGACCTAGTTCGTGTAGTGTTAGGTCAAACCCATTTGAGAACAGGCCTGATAGGTCGATGTAGATCTGAACGCTACTGGCTGATGTTTAAAAAATGCCATGCACAATCACAGCTGGATGAGCAGATTCATACCACATTCCCAATTTATTCTAGTCTGCATTTGTTTGCTTCCGTGTATCCTAAAGATTCGTAGCCACTCGCCATCTGATGCTATTGCTGGGGGTCATGGTCATTCCAAATTTTTCTGAACAGGTTCACTCTGAAAACTTATACTCGATGCAGGGAGGTTTTTACTGCCTTGTACTATTCCTTACACAACTTCAAGGTAGATTAGAAATGGTTTTATTGATCCCAGAAAACAGTCAACAAATTTGAACTGTTAGCAGGTCTCGGTGTTTGCAACAAAAACTAAGCGTGATAACTTTACTGTGTCTAATGTGTTGTCAGCACGATTACTTCATTAGAACACAGATCAGAGTTCAAAATGCAGCCGTATTAAGGATAGACCATGCTGTCGAAACGGACCTTCGGATCTAACGTGTCCTCTTCAATGGGATCTTTTGAAGACTGTAAAGACAGCGATCAAATCTGAGTGCGCCTCCAGTTGTCAGTTATCATTCGTGGGTTCGAAGAAAAACACAATTAATCGAACACCGTTTTAGATAACTGGACCGTGATTACCCATGAATGAACTTGAAGACAAACTTCAGTTGATGATATATTACACAATCTTTGTTCGAATGTATTTCATTGAAATAAGCACACACTGTGGAAATCAGGGTTATAGAACACGCACAAACTAGTCGCCCATGATGAATATCTTACTGGTGTATGGAAAAAATTCAAGTACTTGATAAGGTGTCTTGAAATCTGTTTGAACAAAACTCGTACAATTTCTCACTACTAGTGTACATTTTCAAAAGCCGTTCTATTGAAACCACAACACTGAGTGATACATGGATACCCCGGTCACTTACAGAATCAGCTGAAACTGGTGTACAACTACACATTTTATCCCCATGGTATTGGAAAGCTCTGTCCTACTGAGCATTGTTAGGTTCAATGAGAAGAATCAGTACTTGAAACGATTCATACAGTACTTAATCAGAAGATGAAGCTATTATTCAATCACTCATAGAAACACCATGATAAAATCCGTCGACTGTGTATGCGTCAGCTCTTGGTTTGTACTAATACACACAGCCAAATGTGTAGTTGAGTTGACACAACCTCTTTGCAACGTTTAACACAGTACCTCTAAGAGCACCTAATGGTGACCAAATTCCATAGTTAAATCTCACCTGAAACTCATTTTTCGAAGCCTGTGGCGACACGCTACAGCTGTTTCAGCGCTGATCTAACATTTCGTCACACCTTCTGTGGATAGGCCAGTATATTTTATCGCCGACTGTAGATAGTCTAGTTGGTGAAGTTGTCTTGATATGAAACCATCAACGATTTGTCTGTGAATCTTGAATCCAGACCATTTGATGTAAGTTTTAGAACCCCGAGATTTTGCTACACTTCTATTTTCAAATAATTTTCTCATAGACAAAAAAATCGGATGTCTTAAATTCATTTTCTGTAATCTGCTAGCAAGCCCTTGTGAAGTTTGTGGTTATACAATACTTGCTTTCGATATATATTCTTCAAGAAATCGTAATTTTTCAATTCGCATTCGCATAAGTGATATGAAATGATCTGACAGGTGTTCTCCGTGAATGTACTTACTTACCAAATGATATTCCTAAACTTTCAGCTTGTCTTTGGTTTAATCTGCGCAAAAGTCTTTTGCAGAGTTTGATAATAAATCTCCGAATACTTTGTGGGAGTTTCTACGAAATTTACTCTTCTCAATTTCCAACGATTAAATCCCGTTCTAGGAATGCTGACGAGTGTGCTTTAGGCGCAATTTATATTGTGAATTATGTGATCGCGATAGTTAACGTCGTAATATATGGTTGTTTCAGGGTCAATCGCTGTGAATTTACAACCAACCTTATCCGAAGGCACATCCGAATTACTGTTGGATTGACGAAACAGATGGAGACGAATGAAAATCAATAAATTCAAACTGTCTTTCTTTTGAAATGACGAACGAATGTTGTTGATATCGTCAACCGAAATGACTGCCGAAAAATGGTATTTTGTGTCCGGTTTGTTTGTTACCAGAAGCCTTCCAGAGAACTAACAAAAACTAACAAATTCTAGAAAAGTTAGACCACTTTCATGAATAGTCAGGTAACTTGAACTGATACCATTTTTCTGCCTTACTAATATCCTACTATCCCTCAGTGAAGTTATTAGATTCGACTGTGAACTGTTTGATAAGTCCGGATCATCTGGTGGATTCTGCATGATACAGGTATGTGAATGAGTCTAAGTGTGACATTTCCGAGCTTCTAGACTGACTAGTAGTTAGCTAGTAAAGCTCTTATCACGTATGAGCATGCTGTTTTGTCTATGGTTCGAATCCGGTCGAAACCCGGAGATTTTACAACTACCTCTCATCTAACAAAATAAAATGTTGAATAGGAAACTAATCATTATTAAATTTCTTACAACTATCGATGTAATTCTGCCTCTTGCCTTAATGTGTGAGTGTATATGGAAGCTGAAATTTTCGCACCATCTTCAATGCAGACTCTGCTGATGGAGTTTTGGACATCTTACTGAATGGAGCTGATTAAAGTTGTCTCTCTGAATACTCATATTTTGATCATATACGAGTGATGTTCAGTACAAATCAGTCAACTTCCTCATCACTTATCAGTCGAATTATGACTGTTCATTATCTAACAGTTTATTTCACCCACTGTGTGCACCATCCACCTTCAGACAATTCTCATAGTTTCCAGTCTTCACGAAACCTTATGTGAGAAATTCATATCGTATTTATAGACGTGTGAACGTTTATACATTATTCATTGAAGGTCTGAACACACATTAGGTCGAGGTCATAGACCTTATTGAACCAGATGAGTAGTGTATAAATTAGTGACTGAGTTTCGAGGATTAAAATGATTTCAAATCAAATTAGTAATAAGTGGTTTGACAGGTTAGTTAATTTAGAGAACACCCGGTTGTAAAAAATCAGCGCTCCAGGTGGATTCGAGCTAACGACGGAAACAGCTTGCCCAAACACAAGCTACGAAGCCACGCCGGGAGCTTACAAATTTCACATTTGTACCTAGTTACCAACCTAATGAACTATGTCACGGAATCCACCGAATGATCCAGCTGACTAACTGCCCTAGCAGGATTTCCCGATCAGTTCACGCTGGAATCCACCAACATCGTTGTTGAGCATACCGAACATCATGTTGGCCGCATCCCCCGTATTCACACAAAACTTTTGGCTATCCCATTTCGAAACGAAGAACTAAGCTGGAAATTCGCTATCAGCACAGCTCATCAGTAGCGTATATCCTTTTCCGGACCGGAATTTGCACTCTAGACTTCCTGGTTGTCACACTAATGTGTTAGCCATAATGGACATGACAGATTACTAGATGGTATGAACCTCAGACAATAGTTGTTGGGGTTGTACTAACAGATTGTGGGCTAGAAAATAATGTACACCAAGTCTCCATTTCCAATCGATATATCTACAGAATCGCAAATATGTAAGTGATTAATTTCCTTTTTCAGCGTTTTAGCTATTTGTAAAAATTATCACAGCGAACTTCATAGCAAATGCAGGAAAAAACATTGTCACCCACACAACGTTTTAAGGTTCCTGAGTCGTAGAATATCTCTGTACATTCTATGAGACATTTGAACTACTGACATTAGAGTCAAGTAGGTACTCGTAAGATGGAAAATGGTCGTCCATTCTTGACGCACCGATAGGTGACATCAAGGGAATTATGAAATGCCTGCTAGATACCCAGGCTTATTCTGTATCGTGTCCTGGTAGATGGTAGCAAGTGTGATCAAATTAACGCACCAGTCCTTCATTATGAAGTATGAAGGCACATCTCCCAATATACCTGTTAGTTAACCATACAACTTGTCGATCTGATTGACCTATATTCTGTTCTTTACATCACCTGGAGGAATTCCACCCTAAACAACTGGAATTTCAAGTTTTCAGCTATAAAACAGTCAAGTTTTCTCCTTCCGCATTACCGATTAACAGCTTATTCGAATACTTTACCCCAATATGCATACCCCTCTTCAACATGAGACCTTGTTTTGGGAGCGCATAAAGCAATGTAGTTCCATCTCAGCCGAATCTGTCCGCATGTTGGTATCCTTTTCTGTTCGCCTAGTTTGGAAGACACCTAAGGACTTTTCCCAGCTGTGAGTTAACGTTTTTTCTCCGTCGAAAACCGAAGTCATCCGTTAATCGCCGTAAAACTTTTAGGTCCAAGTTGCTCAACAATACTGTTCCTACCATTGTTGTATAACTGGCAGTTTCGTTGTGAGTAGTATACTACTCACAAGCAGTGTATTACCCACAGGCGACATTCAGGAACAAAAGGACAAGTCCCGAACACGACGGACGAGAAGACACTATCGGAACAGTGTATGCGTGCTGTGTGAGAACTTTCACCAAGGCGAATGACAACGTACTGTCATCCAATGTATGTGAGTGCATGTCTGTCATGCAAATGAGTGCATGCGTTTGTGGTTTAGTTTTTGACATGACCTGTACGCAAGTTTGCGCAATAAACGAACTCGCTGGCCAAGCGTCTTTTGCTGACACAACACTATCACTGAATCATTGATCAGGATAGTGGCATAGTTTTTCTGCACAGTTCAAAATGTTACTTATATGCCCGTTCTTCCGGGTAACTTCGATGTAGAGGCCGCAGTCCCTCAGTACTCTACTTCCTTTCCCAACTCAAGACGTTCAAATTCTGCCTTTTACTGGTCTTCAGACAGCCGACTTTATATATCGCTGACTTCCAGTTTCTGCCCAGGGCAAATTCACATCATTCACAAATGATTGCAGTTGTCACAGTTCCGTAGACTTTTTAGTCAATGGCACAGTGGTCAGCAAAGTTGCATCATGAAAGCGTGGCCGGAGTTCTAGTCCCGGCTAGCGCACTACCGACGAGCTCTAACGAAGGCAAAACTCCATTCTAGTGGTTCTCTTCGAAGGGCGCCGATTGGAAAATCTATAGGAATCCGACAGCTGCGGCGAATCGTCAGTTACGGCCAATTTATGTGAAAACTAAAATCTCCTACTGCTCATCATTAAGTTGAATTTTTTCCCTTAATATCAAATACTTTTGAATAATTTTACCTGTTCATAAAGGAATACCGGTGGTTGTGATTCATTTGTAGATTTGGTACTTTATTAAATGTTTTTTTGGACAACCCCAAACACAGTTGAATGGTCGATAATCGAGACCTCACCACATATGCCCTCTGTACACTGATGAAATTGTAACAGAGAACATAATGTAACCGGGAAGTGTTTAAGGTTACAATCATTTTTGGCTCTCGCTTTGTCTAAATCATGTGGAAAAATATGATGGTAATTGTATCTTCGATTTACCTCTTATCGAGCCTGGGTGTATGTCGGACAAAACAGGAACTCACAGTAAGGTTGCTGACTTGTCCGGTGCATGTAGCCTATTCATATGGATCAGCTCTTGAAATATATGGTCTGAATTTTTGTTCATTCACGATTCGGAGTATTACGAATCGGAATTACCATCCGCATGCTTCACAAAATTGAAGGCCACTAGAACGAACACAAAAATGATAGCAAGCGTATGAAAAACGGTTATCAATGTTTGCACAGTGGGAAGACGATCATTGTAAAGCTTAGAAAAACGACCTCTCAATACCGTCCATTTTACATGGAATTTACCAGGTTTCTGAGGAATATGTTAACATCTGGTATATGACGAACAATGAGTAGGCATAATATACGAAATCCGAATGTATATGTCCATACGATATTCAGATTGTCCGGACGCTCAGATGTATCAACAAAACCCATAGAAATGACCTAGCGAGACCGTGTAAACATCGATCAACAAATTATTTACAGTTCATGATAGTGACTCAGCTGGCAATCAGGGAGTGATTAAGGAATAACAAGGTACTCATTTGTCCATAAGCTTGCAGACTCACAAGTAAAAGTGAACCGGCGATCGATATCATAGTGTGATTGACACCTTGATCAAAGACAGGACTAAAGACACAGGACAGCTCAGAATGTCACACGCATGAGATTGAGGAATAGATATATGGAAGTGCATGCACTGGGTTGGCTGATAGTCAATAAAACGCGGGATGAGGCTAGGTGACTGACGTTGAGAATGTAATGTTATGCTTGGATGGATCAGGTCAGAGGACAACAGAGCTTGGAGAATGTAAGGCAGAGATCTACAAAACTTCTAAAATTAGCTGTGTCTTATCTGTCGCATTCTCAATGTCAGATCGTGTTATACCTCGTAACCGGTTTGTTTCTTTTCGAGCAAGACGTGCTAACCGATTTATTAACACAAACATGCATAACCTTTGTTCGTCTTGATCGGTCCACACAGCTGGACTCAACCTTCGGGTCACGAAGGCCAACGGCCGTGTATTCGAGTGTTGCATCAAACAAACCGGACCAACATAGAACCCGAGGTGGGTGTGTTCAGAAGTCCAACGAACGACGCTATCACTTCGTAAAGCCATACGGGTAACTGGTTTGTCCAGCACACTAGCAGGTGTGCATCCAATTCCTAGACGAATGCATCAACGAGTTGAGTTTAGTGTATTTCGTCCTAAAGATCTATCAGCAGCAGGAAGTGAACAGAGCATGTGTGTACTTGTAGTCCTGGCTGACGCGATGATACTTTCCGAATGCCAGTTGTCAGGCATACGGTATTCACAGAAATGTTAATAGTGTACAATATACATAAATAGTATCAAGTTATCCGAATGTATAGAATATGTATATAGATCTATATACAGCAATTAGTTATATAACCACACTGTTGCCAGCTGCGGAAGGGACCAAGTATAAAATGAGGTTTGTCTATGGGTTACAGGATTGTCTCTGAAAAATTTTACGTAATGTACTTTGTTGTTTTGTGACCTGGGCAAAACAGAATAAATACTGAGCTCTGATTATGATGCACTCTGAACAAAATTATGTCTAATTAGTACACATGACCCATAACGAACTGAAGTCTGCGTATACTGACGTGGATTTAGGAGAAATAGTCAAAGATAACACATCTCTACAACTCATCCATAATGACAGGCCGATGATCATTGTGTCTTATCCCCTCTTCCTTCGCACCGGTGATGTACGGGGTTGTCTTTCCTCCGCTTGATGCCAGTTCAAGTGTATACAGGTCTTCCGTAAGTCAAGCCACAATGAACTCGGGTAGACTGATTCAGCTTGAATTAGGTTTAACCGTCGCTGACAATTGCGGTGTTATCCACTTGGTAAACGAGAGACCCAACTTGAGAAACCATGCCCACACATATGTGTACTGATCGAAATCAGTCAACATAAATAAGTGGCATGCTTCCTGTGAGTCCTGCATTAGTTCACCGACCGACCTCTGGAGAAACCCACAAACAATAAATACAGGTACTTCCAACTGATTGTTGGTCTGGGATTGTGGGCTCCCGGCCGAATAGTTCAATTTGTGTGTGTGTGTGTGTGTGTGTGTGCCCTTTGGTGTATATAGTGGGAGCATGTTTTTAGACATTCAGCCGTTCCAACATCATAACTGAAGTGCTGACCAATATAAGGAGTGACCACGATCTATCTCGTGTTGGCGATTTGAATAACCTGGCTTGTTCGACTTTTGTCTCTAACGTTGGTAGTAAATAACACTAACCCATTCTACTCGATGTAGCTAGTCTTAGCAGACTGTGAACAGATAGGCCAGATGGTATGTGCGTTGGCTTACATGTGATTGATCATTAATTCAGTTTTACTGTCCGTTCATTTGCCGTACCGGTCCCAGACACTCTCTACTAACATCAACGCGGTTGTGAAGAATTGGTTAGATGAAAACGTTAAAATGACGAAATATACGGAAATGAAAGTATGAAAAAAGAAGTTTGTCCCCGTGAAAACTGAGTTAAGTTGTTTATTTGGATAAGTGAATAAACTGGCTATTACCGTTTATATAGTTCTGAGTGCGTGCGACAGCTTCTGACAGTTCTAGTTATGCCACGTCTATCAATGTATTATTAAAATCTAGAATACCCGGTGGTTTTCATTTTTTTATGTAACTGTTACAGTAACCCATTTTTTCCGTCCAAAACCGTGTCCCCCCTCGAGAAAGCGATTTTGTCCAATCAGAATAGGCGGAAATGTTGTGAACAGTCGAGGGGTAACCTTCACCATTTTTTAAAATCTGTTTGGCCTTTATTCAGCTACGCTCAATGGTGGTGGTGGTTTCTTGATGTCTGTCCTTCGATTTTCTGGTTCAAAAATATTTGTGGGCCGCTATGCCCCCTATCAATACCTTGGGACTTTCTATCTGTCACACACGTTGTTGGAGCAGACACAGACTTGCTTTTTGCGCCCGTCTTTTGGTTTGTCTTGGGCGTAATTAACAGGGACGGCCGCGTTATTTTCAACACCAAGATTTTCCGTGTTAAATATCATCAAACAGGAGGAGAATCCGATTTCTATAAGTCGCATTCTTATACCGTCAACGAACCCGCGTATTGAGTCAAGGGTTTGCAATATTGATAAAACCAAGATTTTACGTTACAGTGTCCAGATTAAAGCGCCGCCGACGATGACCAAACCAAAATTTATCTTTAGGGATCACTTACACTAAGTTAGAAACAGTTGACCAGTTACTGCTAGCAATCCATTAGTTAGACAACACACTAAAAGGATCATTGAGGATTTCCAGGGCATTGATTAAAAGTTATTGGGGGATTGTCCGTCTGGTTTGTGTTGTTTGATTCGCTTCCATTATCTCAAACGAACATTCACAAATGAGAGCCTAATGGTAAGATTAACGATCCTTGTCTGGCCGTTGACCGGAAAACGCATCCCCTATTCGAAAACAGGACAGTTTTATGATAGTGTTAAACGGATGCATAAAAACTACAATAACCAAACCCTAATTGTTCATGAAGATAGACTCGTTCAACGAAATCAAAGGGTACCGAATGGAATCGATAAGATTGAAATTGAACCTTTGCGATATTAGGTCAGATTGAAACGGTACCAACAAGTGACAATCTATACACAGAACAACGATCACGGACAGCTCTGATACAACCTAAATTCAGAGAAAAAAACGCGGACGAACGGTCTCAGTAAGCGTATTGGTGGTAGAGAGACGAGAAGGTGATCTGCACAGAGTTAAGTCCAAACACATGAATGGCACGTTACCAAAAGATTTGCAAGATCATTCAAACAAGTTAGTTAATGGAGGATGTCAACATCCTATGATCGTCCACGCGGTATGGAACACATTGAGTAGTACGTAGACGGACCACTTGAAGTGAACAACAAAGGAGTGAACATCAGCAGAACAATTAAAACGCACGTGCAACAGCTTCTGTATTGTTACAAGGTCAACAATTGCTAACAGTGTGACGCGCAGTCGAAACCGACAAGCGCGCACTGGTTGAATTTGGATTGTGCAACGGAGCATGTTGCCGTGTTGTTGGTGCTCTTTTAGTTTCCATCTGTGTAGGTCGTGTGCATGGCTTACTAGCCTGTGGTTCATGGTTATTTGTGTTGTTTCCTTCTACAGTACGGTGTTCCCCGTTTCCTCTAAGTTACCCCCAAAATTGGTCCGCAAGTGTTACGAACATTCAGGATACAAACGGCCGGCTTGCATGTTACAACAGAAGTTCGTATGTTCACTGACAATCTAGTTTAGTGAAACAAGAACTGTGATGCTTAGCGTACAAGGATTAAACTTCTGACTGACGGGTAGAAAGAATGAATGTAAATAAACGGGACGAATATTCTCAGTTCGGTGACCTGCAATTCTACAATAAGAGTGAGATGCGGCATTGAATGTATACATATATATTAAACAATACAGATGATAATGCACCATAAAACGGCCCCAAAATCAGAACCTCCGAAATTATTTGTTGTGGCTTTCTCTTTGATTGACTGATCACAAAAAGTCAAGTTCTGCTTACGGGTTGGTCAAAGATTGTTTGTTCTTACGTCCGAATGATCGATGTCATTGTTTTGACGGGATTCTGTATGTACGTATACGTCTACCTTAAGGTTGTAAACTGGCTTACAACTTACACTAGTTTTGTTAACCAGAGTTTGGTCCGGATACGGTTTTTGACAACGAGAAACTGATGTGACATGCCGTTTATCTCGCCTTCGTAATGTTGAACGTTGATCCAACAATACCGCACACTTGTCTGACCGCTCCCCTCGTTTTGTTAGTTATCATAGTGAGTTCGAACGTAGCAACCCATGCACATTTTTGACCAACAAACCTTTAACCTGTTTGTAGATACACCTGAGTTCGATGCTTAGCCTAAACTTTCCTGCTGGAGCCAGTTATTGGCTTCAGGTGTTATTACAGTGCTTACATAATAATGTTTTTGGGTTTTTAACACAGAGTAATTAATCGGCAGTCTGGAATTTTATTATTCTGGTACATCCCAAACCAGGTACGCCAAAACTGAAGCTCCATGTAATTAGTCAGGAGCAAGGTCGCTACATAATAAATTATGGGGAGAAGGGAAGTACGCATTCTTTACTACAGAAAACCGGCAACTTCTGTCCAAGACAAACACTATTTGCGGAAATGGAAGGTGGATTATTATCCTAATACCACCGTGAACACTGATTGTTGTTCACTACTAATTTGGTAGCACTTAACCGGACATGATTGATTACCAATCGCGAACCTAATTCCCTCTTGCCACAGAAATGTCACAAAAACAAAATAGTAAAAACAATTTCAACTACTTGGTGAAAAAAAGTAGTTAAACCGATAATCCTCCATTGCTGGTGGGTACGAAGTGTAGAAAAGAACCAGCTATGAATAACAATAATGAATATCACCAACGAGTTCAAATCCGTGAACTATTAGGTACCTTAGGTAGTAGTAAGTAGACCTGACTGGTCACTTGAACTAATGCATCGGATTTGAAGAGGGTGGTACTGCCACATAAATAAGTAAATCAGTAAAATGAATGAATGAGGAGGAGGATGCAGCTGAAGAATTCTAGTCATTGCTGATTGATAATTACTGCTCTATGCCTTTTCCAGTTTAAGTTGTCTCGATATCACTTTAATGTGTCGTGATTTCAATCTAATTTGCCTCAAGGAGGTTATCCGGGGCTCAATGGTGAACGGAGACACGCGGCCAATGTGCAGATTAGTAGGCTGACAGATAGAGAAGTTCGGTAGCTCTCACAGAATGAGTGAACAGATCGACCGAGTGTAGGGAGCACACAGGACTACCATTCCTCTAACCAACTGCCAATCTAACGGGGACATAAGCTAACACGTACGTAGTGAGCACTGAACGCACAGGTGTGTTCCTACCACGGAGAACGTACACAAACAACACCTCTGACAAAATGGCCGATCCAGTCAAATCAGCATCAAGCATCAGCCACTATCGTTATCGTCGTCTTTCTAACGGCCGGCTAATTCGGCTAAACTCCGACTCGGGTGCTGGAGCGATAGTAATCTGACTAGGTCTATTAGCTGCCGTGGCAGCTGGAGGTCGGGTTGGAGCACAGGGTAATCGATCAACCACAGTCTCCGAGCCTGGGCAAGTAGTGATCGGAGTAAATGGTAGGCCAGTGCAAGTCCACTCTGTTTTCATAGCACCTGAAGCAAACCGCCTCATGCAAGTAACGTAGCGATCTGCTGGCTATTGTGCTGACAAGACAGTACGAATGAGGACAAACTAGCTGCGACTAACTGCATTCCAGTACTATGGCTGGTCGAGACACGGGTGGACATAGGGATTAGTTGACTATATGTGAAAATGTGTCGACCGGTGGTTCATAATGTATCATTCAGACAACTGACAATAGACAGACTGCTGAATACACATTATGTCTCCGTTTCGTGGAATATTGAACTAGCTACTCGTTCTAATTAGTCCCAGCTTCTTCCACATTGTTCTTCGCGTTTATCAAGATGTGCTTGAATTGTGTTTTATGTCTCACACCTGTACAGAGGACAACACCACAATCCGAAGAACGCTTAATTATTTGCCCCTTCTCTCGTGGGAACTTATAATCTCCTCGAACTTTTTCGGCACACTCCGTTCTGGTTCAACAGGTATCTCTTTAACCTTCAGTTGATACAGAGTCAATTAAACGTCCCGTTCGTTAAAATATATGCCAGGACTAATGTGCGGACTGAGCTTATCGCAGCTATGTCAGCTTATCTCAATCAGGTCATTTGGAAGAAATACTGGACTCTTCATACTAAAAATTTTTGAGTAAATCACTGTCGGCCACCCACCCCGAAGTTCCATTTTCGACCCTTATATCTTCACACTGCCTTCAGACGGTAGCAGCCTCCACTCTGAGAAACCGTCAGCATATTCAAAAATGACTTGCACGTACTGTGAAAAAGGTAATTCGAAATCTGTTTGTTCGGCAGTGTTCGATGTTCAAGACCAGTTCATCAATTTCTCCGATTCGTTTTCTCATAAAAAATTCTTCACAACCAGATCTAAGCAATTTTTACTTACACTTCTTTGCGCCTTGAAATGCCCATCTGATTTATCAACAGATATTCTCTCACCAAATTGTATCCTACAAAACAACTGACGTCCGATCTGTTAAGTGCAATCGGGGCAGATTTTTAATAATAAATTGACAAATATAATAGGCCGTCTATTTTTGTTCAGCAGAAACTTTCAGTATTGCCTGCTTGTTGCATGACACTACAGTATACGATATCCAAACCACATTCCAGTTGTTGTTCTACGCTAATTCGAATTTGGCACAACGCACTCATAGTATATAAGGGCAGTGTTATGACATTCCAACAGGGATTTACCAGTCAGACGAGTTTTTCCTAGATGCTTGCTAATATTTGTTGAAGCAACGTGAATTACGAAACCAAGAACACGGAAACAGATTCAACTCATTAGTAGTGTTGTGTCCGCAAAAGAAGCTTGGCCAGCGAGTTCGCTTATTGCGCAAACTTGCGTACAGGCCATGTCAAAAACTAAACCACAAACGCATGCACTCATTTGCATGACAGACATGCACTCACATACATTGGATGACAGTACGTTGTCATTCGCCTTGGTGAAAGTTCTCACACAGCACGTATACACTGTTCCGATAGTCTCTTCTCGTCCGTCGTGTTCGGGACTTGTCCTTTTGTTCCTGAATGTTGCCTGTGGGTAATACACTGCTTGTGAGTAGTATACTACTCACAACGGAACTGCCAGTTATACAATAGTAGCTAAAGCGTAAATGAAAGGCATGTTGGTTGCTAGCCCATAACCCACCCTTGGAACTCTCGAATGTAGTCGTACAGTTTCAGGTGAGATCGTTTTTCACCACCTTTTACTGGCGAAAACAACCTGACGATTGGATACCTTTATGTGATCCTCTCCTACACGTGCCATTTTTACTGTTCTACTGCTCACAAATTTCCAGGTACAATATGTCGTTGAGGTTTGTAGCAAAAACTACCGAACAAGTTAGTCCCAGCACTAATCCGAAACATGCCCACTCATCTCTATCTCAGTTTTGCACCATCGAAACCAGACGAGGTCACCACCACAACCACCACCACCACCCGTCTTACTGTTTACTTCACTCTTTCTGGCCAATCAGTTGCGTAATGGAGTGGGTAACAATGAGGATGGGTTTGATCAGAACCCATTGCGTGTAGCAAATGCGTCTCAGTTGAGTTCGAAAACATACAGGGCTGAGTATCATTGAAGCAACAGAGAATGAAACAGAACAGTGACCAAGAAGCTTCCTGATTACTCGGAACCAAACAGTGTAGTGTTGAATAGTACATTTAGCGGCATAAATCGAAAACCCTGCGTATTAGGATGTAACACGTAAGAACTGTCGAATGTCACACGGTTATGGCAGTTATGCAAGTGTCCTTCAAATCTTATCCAATAAGGAGTTGGTTCCGGTAGTGGTTCGTTTAGTTTACAGCATTCGATAGGACAGTCTGTTCGAAACAATTCCGATTGCTGTTTTACGAGGTTTCAAGATGGTCCACGGTGTGCTGTGGAGGCTAGACCTCCGTGTGATCTAATTAACCGCATCTCAAACCGTACCCCGATAGGTAAGATGAAAACGGAACCCATCTGACAATGGAGTAAACTCTGCACTCTGAGGCAGTCACTTTTCCTCAGAAAGCTCAGGACTAACTTATGAAAACCGAGCAAAAATGCAATTCATTGTTCTTCCTATGTAATGAGGTGGATGCGTGAGGACAAATTCGTACTGCAGTGAAAGTGGTATTATGCGTTAAAATTGAGGAATGCTGTGGCTGTCATGTACTGACAATGGCGAAACTGTTCGACCACAAACTTAATGAACTACCAATTCAAGATCAGTTAAATTTAACCAGAATATACAGCCACGTTCGCCTTATTCAAAAAGTTGACAGTGTGGGGTACTCTCCGTCATCATCACATGTATTGAAATATCGTGGGACCAAGCAACCGTAAATGAGGACTGCCAAATCTGTAACACAACTGGGGACTCCGTTGACATAAACTATGCATTCAGGTAAGCCATGAGTGATACTCAGTTCGTATCCAAAAAACCACTACCTACCTATCTGCACCTGACTAAACTGATTCGTGATTCCAACTTGGAGTATTGACTAGATTTAACAGGACATTTGGCATGTCTCTTCCTGGCGCGATCGAACAACCTGAACAGTGTTCACAAGTGAATGTGGTTTGGCGTCTGTATATGATATTTTAATTGTGCCTTCTAAGAGACCAATGATGCACCGATCACCAAGGTTACCTCATGAAAGCGTGACCAGAGTTCTAATCCCGGTTGCGGTAAGAATATGCATTACTGACGAGCTCTAATGAGAGCAAAGTTCGAGTCCAGTGCTTTTGTTTTGACAAAAGCTGATGGGCCGTAGAAGTCGCTACCAAAAAAGAATTGTGTTCAGGTTTTAAATGAATGTTTTAAGTGGTCTGTTTTTTATAGAGAAAAGTCTATGGAAGGAATTAGTAACCCATTTGCGAGTAATTTTTCGCAGGACCGATTTTTTGGTTGGTGTCATTTAGCAAGTTGTTAACTCCATCCATACACCCTACTGTACGAATAGCGGGTGATGAAGTTGGAAATTATCACCGCCTTTTATGTTGCTTTGCTGTTTACATCAAATCTACTGGTGCCCCTAGTTCAGTACGTATGTTGAGAGTCTTTGCACAGACTGTTCGAAAAGCCAGTCTGCCAGCAACCACCGAACGGGTGATTCCTTTGAAGATTAACCAGTAAACACTATTTATGCTACTACGTATGTTGGGGCTTATTTGGTCGAATGTAGTTTACTATTCGCAGTATCCATTCCGTATATACATACGTTGATTTTTTAAACAAGTGGCAAGAATGTATACGTAATGGGTTTTTCCAGTCCTAATGACTTGTAAGAAGGGTGCCCACTGATTTGGACGTGGAGATTGGTTGCCGTCCGTAAATTCGATCATTCGACTTGAAATTCCAATTTCTGTGATCCGTTGCGGAGCGCGTGAGTAGTTCGCCTTCGTCTCACACACGCTGTGATCGATTCATACGTCATTTGACTGCCTGGGCTACACAATCGCACGAACAGGACACGAAACTGGCGTGTGCGTTCATGCCAGCGCTGCATGAAAACGAGGGGGAGAGCGCATTTGACGGTGGCAGTCGGATCCGATTAACGCATGTGCATTGTGTGCGTGAGTGCGTGTATGTGCGGCGGCCTGCCATCAGTTGGCCAATCATACACGCGGTTGTAGATGATGCCGGTTTGATTGGTACGCATGAGAGCGAAAAGCAGAGGGTGGGACTGAGCACGCCGTAACCGCGGTGGCCGTAGCCAGAATTAAGCTAGCACACCAGGCTGTACAGCCGCTACGACTGCTGTTGATACGATTATTGCTCTTGTCACGGCCAGTTTCTATACCGGGTTATAACTGTTATCAGTTGTGGTTGTTTGCTTCGCACTATCAATCGGCATTTGCATTGTTGCAGGCGCAGGTGTCCGGTGTTAGTTCACCAAATCGTCATTCCTCAGTAATTTTTTAATGATTTTCGTGGCTTCACAATGACAGTCACCACAACAGACGGGAATGTGGATAGATGGCCGACTGACGAGATGCTGGAAAATGGACCACCAGGCTTTGTAACAAACACAATGATGACCACAACGACACATGAGGCTCTCAATCACACGGATAGTGGTTCATTTAGGAAATATCACCATAACTTGCCTCCGTTAGCACAACAAAGGTCACCGCCTGTATTGTGTCTAGATTCGAATAACCCACCTGCTGTTCCCCTGGGTTTACCAGCGCCATTGACAAACATCGGTGCCTTTGGGTCATTCCCTTCTACCCTTGGCCGGCCGCCAGTTGTCATGCCAACATGTCATCGATTGCACTTTGATCCCGTGATGGATGGGGTCCGATGTGCTGGATGTCGAACCGTGATCGCAGAACAATTTTATCACAGAGTGGCTGAACAGTCTTGGCATCAGACTTGTCTTCGTTGTTACACATGTGGAGTATTGTTGCTTGAACGGTGTTACGCCAGAGAAGGGCAGTTGTTTTGTCGCGAGGATTTTATGAAGTAAGTGTTTGTCTGACCGGTGGATTTTCCATTGGCTACTGAAAGTTTCGTGTATATATATATATATATATATATATATATATATATATACCAACCGAAACATGCTGTGCTTCAAGACTTATGTTTCTCGGAAATTTAAAAACAAGTGAGACTCGAGCTTGAAAGTACAGAGTCACTGGTGTCATAAGAAAGAGGATTGAACGTGCTTTGTAATTTCACTTATTATGTGACAAAGCTACAGACGGGTTTATTACGAAACCGAGTTACTACTGTGATTCTGCGCCTTCTACCTTAGGCTTACTCAATAGGTTATTATTACGAATAGTATTTTTGTTAATTAAAGATATTAAGGGGCAAAACCAAAAACGTAACCTGATCGCTCACGCTCCCATAGACTTTTAGCTGACATCTTTCCAAAAGGAGCGCAAGGTCGTTACAGACTGTCAGTGATGCATATCCTTGCTACGACTAGGATATGAACTCCGACCATGCTTTCATGAAGCAATCGTGATTATCACTGTGCCTCACTGGCCTCACAATAGACACGGCTGAATAATCATTTGCAAACACTCGGGTACATTCGTTTACAAGTAACTGCGCCAGCCTAACCACGTAGCTGACTCCATCTGATCAGTAGCAAATGAGGAGTTGTTAACCACTAGCAATAAGTAAGTGGAAGACGTTTCTCCATTATTCTCGTAAATAATCGACTATTTTTTCGTTTACACATGTGTATTATGGACTAAGTTTTTTCGATAGTTTGGACCGTAAGTTGCAGAAGCCTAGCTAGAAAATAGGTCGGTAGAAAGTAGCGTAGGTGTCGACACCCAAAATGAAGCGTGGGCCTAGGAGCGCCGGTTTTTGAAGTTATTTATACTCATCTGTTACAAGTAGCTGATAACTGGCAGAAATGTATGCGTACACACTGTTACCAGAGGCACGTCCCTACCTTCTCCCTCTGTTAGTGTTTGTCGAAACGTTTATAATCATTTATTGACAAACTTTGGCACAGGTGGCCACGCGCTGCTTGAATAGAAACGTTTCTCAACAGCACCTAGTCTCATGGTTGTCACTTTGTCATGACCAATTTTAAAGTCGTACCCGACCGGGTTTGAAAATTCATACGTGAGATGGTTCTGGTTGTTCTTGGATTTCGCGCTGTTGTATGTTTGTCGGTGCCTGGTTGCAATGATGTGTGAAATCGGGACTTTCTGTAATTCCAGTTTGATATTATGCAAATATGTCGTCGCAAAGAAACTTTGTAATGGTTGACATTACTGAAGCTAGCTGCACTAGAATGTGCTTTTTCTAGGTGACTTCCTAGAAAGCGCTATTCAACTAGAGTAACCAGTTAGGCCTAATGTACTGAACAAAGTTCTCGATGTCTGGGTAAACACGGATTAGCAGCCTATCATCTGATATCAATATGTGTGGAAGTGGTTAGATTTGAAAGATGTTTCTGTGAAATCGTTTTCGAACTTGACTTTACGCATACGGTATGTGATATGAATTGTAGTCACCTCATTGTTGTGAACTAATCTTTACAAAATTAGCTGCATCGGACCAGTTAGCAAAATTTTCATAGAATCCAGTTGAACTCGGGTGGTAACTTATTCGACCGCTTGGGGGGTATCTATAGAAGTGAATGGTTTATTTACCTAACATAACAGAATCTACACCACAGCAACTACTTATCCGTGACTAGTAGAATCTGTAAATGTTGCCCTTCTCCCAATGTTATAAAAAGTGTTGTCGATAGTGCATAAGATGTCAGGCAAATTAACATTCGATCGGTGATTAGTGTTTGTGTGATATGATGTAACTGCGGACAGCAAGAACAGCGGAGTGTTTTTATCAGTACCAAGATGTTCTAGAGCATATTCACTAATTACTAGAGGTAAATATAAAAATCCTATTGGGATGACAATTCACAAAAAAAGAAAATGGTCTAATCATGAAAAACGGACAAAACTGTGTGAAAATAGGACAATCTGTTAAAGACGAATAGGGAAATCAAACGATACGGATGATCTCTAGCAGATACATCCTTTCAAGATGAACATCTATCGCATGTGATCGCAGCTTTCTGTATCTAGGGAACATCCAATAATTTTTTATACTTAAAATAAGCACTAGACTCGAGTTTAGCTCTGATTAAAGGTTGTCAATAGTGCATATCATTGCTACGACCAGAATTTGAACTCCGATCATGCTTTCGTGAGACCAGTGTTTCGTGTTGACCAGTGCATCAGTGACCTTACATAAGGCATGACCGAATAATCACATCTGAACGTTCAACCATTTGGCTCGTGTGTACCGATCAGTTTGCTCGATCGCCTGTTAAGTGTCATCGCAAACCTCACGATATGGACTTCTGAGTCAGGTCAAAAACTGTGATTCCACTAAACTTGCTGAAGCATGCTTTGGAGTGCTAATGAGCAGTCAGAGATTTGGTTAAGTTCGAATTGAACACTCACATTTGATTGCAGCCTTCGTATTCAGATAGACTTTCCAGCCAGTCCCTTTAGAAAAGAATTAAAAGACCCAAGATTCGCCCTTGCCAGAAGTGATTAAAGTTACATAAATTTATCACGGTTTAAATTAGGATCTAGATCACGCTTTTTTGAGGCATAAACATCCACTGTTGCCGGGCTTTAAAAAGACTGAAACTCGAGCCCAGTGATTCTTTTCAAGAGAAGCCGGCTGGGTAGTCTGTGTGAATAAGAATGACGCAATTAAAATGTGAGTAGTGTTCAACTTGAAGGCGACCAACTCCCGAGTAACCATCATGTAGTTAGATCTTTGTTAAATCTGAGCAAGATTTGTCATGAGCTATTTTCTATGTTAAAATTGGGATTCATCCGACATGTTGGTGTACCTTTCTAGTTTGGGAGTGATTAATTTTGATTAGGTCCAACAACATTTCAGAAGATGTTTCTTGCATTCACTGTGTGTACTCCTGTTCTGTCAGATATGGTTGGTATCACAATGACTGCAAACCTACCCACTGGATTCGGGCATCTCTCTGAGGCGTTTATTAGTCCTGTTAACTAAAATTTGAACCATAGAGTAGTGTAGTGCCAGTCTGATAAATTAAACAGGATCCCAGTATCGCTTCAGATTTTCTTGCATCCTATTGGATGAAAATATGATGAGGTGATTTAGTTTACTCAATCTACCTGGCACGTCCTTGGGGCCCAAAGTGTACCGTATTATTTACAAACAGTAATACATGTCGTTGATGAAGCTCAACTAGAAGACAGTAACCAGTTACTGGGGTGTACTCATACTTGTTATCCAT
This sequence comes from Paragonimus westermani, assembly GCA_008508345.1. Taxonomy (NCBI): domain Eukaryota; kingdom Metazoa; phylum Platyhelminthes; class Trematoda; order Plagiorchiida; family Troglotrematidae; genus Paragonimus; species Paragonimus westermani. The sequence goes on from QNGE01001625.1 coordinate 28,869, forward strand.
CAACAACATCGAACGGTAGAACGCAATAATAGTTGTCAAGCTAACACAAATTACTTAAAAGCTAGCAACTAATTTTAAGACAGATGTGTCTAGTCAGATAAGTAATTTGCTCACTGCCTGTACCTCTTATGTGATCTCTGTGGAAGATGTTTTAAAGTACAGTCGGCGTAACTCACCAACCTATCGGTCCTGTTCCCAAGGAATCTACGCACATTTCTGAGGGCACACCGGTTAAAAAATCAGACACACTAGGCACACCTTCCAAAACGTTCTGTCATCATAATTCTGGTAATGACCATAAGACTGTGTTGTTAGACAGCGTTCAAATGTGTTGGCGCTGATATACTGAGGCTTAACAAGCATCAGTGTGGGTGAGACAGAGAGATAGACAGGGTGGTACGCATGGATGAACCTCTTTCAAATCGAAAAATATTCATTGTCTCAGGATTTTATTGATTGTGAGTAATATTCCAAAGGTGTTTAAACTCGGAACACGTCATTCTTTAGTATGTCGCCTGCAAGTATTCATAGACTCATTGGAGCATGTTTGTCACATTCGAGAGAGCAACAGTTTAAAACAACAATACATATTGATTTATAAAACGTATGAGCTCGCGTGTTTTATGCATCACAGGCCAGCAAAATACTGCTTGCAATTTCTGCATCCCAATATGTTGTCTAAGTTACCATTTTTTAGGAGAGGTTGGTAGCGACTATACTGAAGCTATGAAAATGTGAGCAGCATTCATCTACGGGGGTGGAAAAGCGATCGTCAGTACGTCCAGTCGGAGCCATACACGCTGCATTATGTTGTCGTTTGTCAACTCTTCTTCGGCTAGAACCGACACAGTTCGCCCTATGTTGTGATCGCTGGAGTTATTTGTTATTACTGTGGCTACTGGCCTGCGGTTTGAACCAATCAGTGTGAAGATGGTGGGTCATTAAGTTAGACTCGCTATTGTGCATGCAGGCATCGTCTGAACTGAGACTATCTAAGCTCATATTCATCACCATCGGTTCGGTTGAACACATTTCACCTTGGGTGCTGGATGCGGCCATAATGAATTTAATTGCATTGGGGTTATTGCCCCATCGAACACGTTGTCACGATTACACACACGCACACACAAACGGAATTCTAACTACTAACTCTGTCACATCCTCAGTAATAATATAAAATACAGTGTGATTTACAAAGGTTAAATTAAAAATAGAATCAGTTTAATGTTGTACAATCCGAGTAAGAAAACATTCATATTGTTAACCAGCGAGTTCTGGAACACTGTTCCTTGACCTATCGAAATTTCTAGCTAATTCGAGATTATTAGATAATTGCACACCTAGGTGAGAACTTACTGGAGCCTATGTTCACATCATGGCACAGGATTAGATAAGGTTTGGGACAGATCTCAAAAAAGAGAATAGCTGCTAACCCGTAGAATTTCGTTAGTAGAACGCTCGTATTTTTTCAAACACAAATCAGAAAAAAACATAGATAAGTTGTGAGCTTGTGAAGTCATTCGAGTGAATTTGAACTCTATACACCCGTCCAAAAGCTTGATAAAACTGTGGAAAACTACGGGAAAGCACGTTAGCTAATGGGGGCCTACATATACGTCGACATGAACTGATGAGACGTAGAACATTCTTTAAACCGGGCCATACAAAGGCTAGTATTTTGGCATTTATCAACTCACCATTGATGTGAGGACTAGTGCATTTGGGACATATGGTAAATCTTGCGTTTGAGCAACCCCTATGTAACTTTGCAGGTTACTGTATGAATAACTGATGACAACTGCTTTTGAAAGAGAGGAAAGTGTACGCATTTTGATGTATTTATAAATAGTTAAACGCACACTCAAGACAAGTCAACCGCATCGCAATGGTTTTGAATTGGAGATGTTAGAGAAGGGTACCCAAAAAACAAGGTTGTAAGAATTGTGATGAACAAACGGGAACTAGTAGAGGAATTAAATGGGGATTCGGCTATCAGTGCATCGGCTGCGAGCTTCGTCACGGCTAAGAAATAATCCTTACCGCGTATCATCAAAAAAACACGGACAAAACTGTCAGAGTAAAATGAACGTATGTACACGAACAAGACCAACTCAGCCTTGAGACTCCACGGTTTCAACTACCGTGATAAAATTGGTCAGTTTGTGATTGAGGACGGAGAAAACTATGATGTCCAGGCGTGCTCACTGACGTGTGTTGTTCTTGTGAACCAAAACGTTTGACGAAGCAGGGTGGTGAACAATGCCAGAAAAATGCATTGTGAACAACACCTTACTCTTGTAACTTGGCTGTTTGTTTGCAAGTCATTTCTAGACTAGGGTTCTTTGCATACCAGCACTGATGTGTTCGTATCGATACCGAGGAAGCCGATTGACCGGGACAGTTCGAACCAACAGGGTGCATCAAATCAAGCAAGAATCCCATTGAATGGTCACTACATCCCATAGTTGCTGACTAGCTCAAATTATGAGGGGTAAGGATGTTAGCTACTAAGTGTGTTGTTTCAGGCAGAAGAATTACCCGTGTTGTCTTCTTTACAGAATGACGCATGTTTCGGGATATTTCTTTACTAAGTATCTTACCATGTATTTTGTTAATATAACAACTTCAAGACTGATTAGGTATGCACTGGACACACTGTCACCATTGTTGACAGTGTTAACTAGTCATACTACTACCAACGGTGATGGATGGTTCTGATTACAGCAGCACTGAAGGATATTTTTAACCGAGGTAAAATCTCTGTGCACACTGAGGGACATTGAGAGAAGACGTAATTCATTCCTGACACAGACATCCAGTTACTTAGAATACATTACAGCTTTGTGGTGTCAATTTTGTACTACCGACTTATTAGTTAACTGAATACGATCCGGTTTAGTAGATAAATATTTGTGATTTAAAAACTTCCTGTCCAATTTCCCTATAAGTGGATCGATCGATCGAACGGTCGATCAAGTAGCCAATCGATCCGCTTTCGTCCGATACCGCCACGTACCTCAGCAAAGTGTAGCACCCACTCACCTTCTTGTCACGTGACAGCATAAATAAAAAAAACAAATCCGAGAAATTGTCCGTCTAAAGTTAGAGATCTGTGCAACAGCGGATGAAATGCTCGTACCCTGAGTATCGGATTAGTGCATTTCTAAACGGCATGAGTACAATCCACTCTAGAACAGTTTCTTCTTATGAATTAACTGATCAAATTCCGGAATCTGTGCTAATTTGCCTACAATCTACAGATTATCATGTAAGTTAGAGGGCTAATCTTATCTATGCTTCCAACGTTCGCCCTAAATTCACCGCTTGCTTAGATGACACATCTCCTAGTTTCGTTTCCTGTTAAACAGAGCAGTTCAACAGTCATCGCATATCTGTGTGCTCACTGAGGTAACCTCTGCTAAAAGATCATTTTCGTTTGATTCCACCTCCAACGATATTCAGATGACGCGTTCCAATGTTGATGTATACGCGTACCACCGACTGCATAGATGATTGGTAACTATCGGTTGAAGGAAAACTCAAAAACCAATGTTAACGATGATGGCGAAACGTGAACATCAGATACCAAATTTCTCAAAGCTTGATGAGTACAGGTCAGGTGGAAATCAGATTCCAGTTGATCAGTTACACTCTGGAACCTGTTTCAGATACATTGCACGTATATGCACTTGAAACGTCATTCGATTCACAATACAGTCGAACTTTGATAGCAGCGCCACCTCTAGAACTTTACTAAATGAAGTTCTTACGAGATAAGCAGAAGCCGTAGTACACCTCCCTTTTAGGTTGTATTCCGAAATTGCGCAAGCAACGTGTACATTCCTATGGACCATAAACGTTATAGTCGTTTGGGTGCGCATAGTAGCCGTAATGTGTCCTACTGAGTGATCGGCAAGTTGATAGTACATTTTTCACCAGTATGCAAAAGGCGCCACGCTAACTCGTGTCGGCCGTGATGACTGTCTGCCGGGGTGGCAAACCTTAACCCTTAAAATATCACCCAGGCAGTCGGTGACGGAAACACATTCGTTTCATTCGTGACCTGACATTTTAATTCTTGTGTGAGGACATAACGTCTGATCGGCCGGCCGGCTAATTCATGGTGTACTTTTGTGAATAACAATTGTGCAACCAAAAAACTTATCCACCACCCGTTAGAGTGACTCTGCTTTGTGCTGAACCATTTGATCTACTGAGGTCCAATTACACACTCCGTGTTTGACAACAAAGGTCTTCTTAATGGCATCATTGAAATGGTCTACATGTGTTTTCCTAGCTTGTATGCTGGAACAGGACCTCTAACAGACAGGGGTACAATGACTGAAGTTTGACCGCAATACTAACGGGAATCGGCTAGCCCTAAAATCTGCATACGGCAACCAACGTTAATCATAGCTAATGATCCACAGTTCGCTTCGCCTTGTCTTTGAAAGGGGAATCACTGTGAGATCGAACCTCTGAGGCAAATGAAACGTACCATGTCCTAGTCAATACACTACAGTATGAACCTCATTTCTGTGAGTTAGCTGTACATACACGACATTATACTGTGGTCGGGAGGCTATGTAAACATTAAAAACCCAGTGAATCGTACGGATTGAGCAAAGGACATTGACGATTCTGTTGGTCCGGTGCTCGTTTGAGGGAGTCATCTCTTCTGTTAGTGTGACCGCTGAAAACTAGGTGATTTATTCGGTAAACAAATTGTTCAAGTGTCGCCTACACACACACTCCCGGCTATCCGGTTTTGCATAATTCGTGAAGGCATTTAAACGATCACAAAAACTCTTGGGATGATGTACTGTTAGACAATGTAAGCTAGTTTACAAACTATGCGGTCGTGGTGAAGATCACAAACGATTGGATCACGAAAAACTTTCGCCAAAAGTTACAACTGTACCGCAGGTCCTCACACGTAAATGGACTTGTAGGATTTTCGTTTGAATATATAACACAAAGGTTTTTACCATAAGTGTACAAATACTGTTAATGGGTCTTTGTTGACGATCAACTGTCGAGGAACTGCAGGCATATGGCAAGAAGCTTAATACTAACCTGCGTCTGATCGTTTACCAGCAGACCTCATAACAGTCAGCAGGGACGGGTGAGCGAAAGTGTATTCCCTTAAATTCGAGGTTCAACTAGGCAGCTTAATGAATGTGTACAGAATTTTTCAGTCGCAATCTGTTTACCCTGGAACACGCTGCCTAACAGTGTACTCAAGACGGATTCCGTTCAGATGTTAAGACTCTACTCGGCTGACCTGCACGCTAGGGCCAAACGGCTATTTGATACCTTCCTATAGTGCGCCCACAAGTCACAGCCATGCACACTTGCGGGTTTGTGTGTTAGTGTTCGACTGACTACCGATCTGTACATATGGTACACTAACATTAGTGTTCAATGGGTTCACATGCTCCAGGCTCGCCAAGCTCCATGCCATCGATTCTCTCTCCACTCCCTACCGGTTAACCGAAACTTCGGGCAACGTCCACTTCATGTTCATGCACCGTGAAACACATTTCGTTCTCAGATTCCTTCAAAAACAGAAATATGCCAACAGTTGAACGTTTCTTCTCCTTTATGAATCTGTGAACACGTGACTGTTCCGTTTGGGTTCACTTCCATTGGTCAACTGACCAACAGTCCCGATAAGGCCAGTTTACTGTGGACTCTAGTAACAGTATCAACTGTCTCATGGTTCATGTAGGTCATCCTAAAATCAACACATCAGGACCGGTTTCACCGAACGGCGTCCTGAAACCGGAGTGTAGATGTTCTAATCGAACAGTGGTTTAAGACGAGAGGTTGAAGAGAATTGATCCTGTTTACATGGTGTTCATCAGACGGATAGATACTGTCCACATGTACTGTACATCGGTACCCACTGGTTATGACGTTGGCGGTCCGAAACTATTCATAATACCCTCATCGAACCTAATATCGGTCTAAATTCAGGACCAGTTGTAAGAAATTCAATGCTCTCACGAATCGTGTCTGTGGGCTTCTCAAAGGCGGACTTCCGGGTCTACGATGCAAGTGTGCGTAATTCTGGACCGCCAAAATCGAGACCAGAGAGTACTGACCAAGAAGGGAACAGTTTCTGTTCAGCTTTAAAAGTTAATTACCTCTCTATTGAACCGTCTGATGAACAGATAACTCCAAATTACAAATTGTATCATATTCCGACCGTTGTTTGCCATTTTAGTTCACCGCAAGAAAACCGGTACTGATGTGTTGATTTTAGGATGACCTACATGAACCATGAGACAGTTGATACTGTTACTAAAGTCCACAGTAAACTGGCCTTATCTGGACTGTTGGTCGGTTGACCAATGGAAGGCATATCTCTGTTTACGAAGGAATCTGAGAACGAAATGTGTTTCACGGTGCATGAACATGAAGTGGACGTTGCCCGAAGTTTCGGTTAACCGGTAGGGAGTGGAGAGAGAAACGATGGCATGGAGCCTGGCGAGCCTGGAGCATGTGAACCCACTGAATACTAATGTTAGTGTACCATATGTACAGATCGGTGGTCAATCGAACACTAGCATACACACCAATAAATATGGTTCATCATGGGCCTCAGACACTTTTGGTAGTTCATCGTTGTACGCTTTTAAAAAATATGGGGACAAGTGTTATTAAATATAGAATGAATTGGATTGATGATGCGTCAACCTATATTCTCAGCTACTCCGACAGGATATACCCGAAATGCAGATCAAATGATTTATGTGTTATCTTTCGTGGTACAATCAGCCATTCCGAGTCAGTAACAGACTTGAACTGGAGCAGCTGAACGGGTTGTATTATATCAGCACACTCGGAGAGAACCTCATTCGTTCCCCAGATTTTCTGTCTCGATGAGAACTGCTCTGGGAAAATATAGATGGTGCCAAGACGCTGAGGTGAATTAGGCCAGCACCCTGTAGTACACTGAATGAATAATTTACTAAGATTTTTCGCTTCCTCATCGAGTGACACACATTAGGGAGACCATTTTTCCGTTAGTCAAACGGAGTGAGTGGATGTCCATAGTTCCATGTTGATGACGTTCACACTCAGATTACAAACGCTGATTCATCTAAAATTGTATGCAGCGGACACTAACGAACAAATCATGCATGTGGAATTATCTAACCAGAAGTGACAGATCATTTAACTTGTAAAAACGAACTATGAGTCCGAATGCTAGGAAATTCGTGTGTGTAGTGAGGACTGGTAAAACACAGTGAGTTTAACAGTCCCGGTAGATCAAACAAAGTGGAAGGTTAAACCGAGGATACAAAGATCATACTTTGTATAGCTGTATACAAAGAAATCAAGATATCTTAATGTATAATACAATTAGCTTGTAGAACAAATAAAATTGACTGCAATTTACACGACAGATGTTGGCCACATAGATACTGTGATGTGTCAGTAAGATCCTTTGCATTCTAGCAAAAGAGTACAATGCGTCAAATGGAAGGGGCACCAACAATTTCATCGCCGTCGGTTTAATAAGAATTAGTTGAAAATAACTCAGTCTTTCTGGTTAACATACAACCGACCGTTCACCACCAAAACTTATCAAGGTTAGTGACAGGGATATTCACGTGCACAGTTCCTGAATCGATTGAATCTACCTGTGATTTGCAATAAAGAGTTGTGACATGTTAACAGAAGCCATTGACTGGATAACTTATCTCGTCCTATTTGCATCTCTAGACCTAAACAACCAGTGATATGGTGATTTGAGAAAGCATCATAATTCTACTCAGTTCATCCACTGGCAAGCATGTTTATCGATGGATACAAACACGCTTTCAGGTAGCAAGTTGCTCATGACCAGAGGCAAAATGACCATAAGGTTTGAAGGGAGCAACATGCAACAAGTGTGAATTAGTAGCCCTATACACATTCACACAATGACTGTCATCACGCCTAATAACTCAAATTGTGCCCTTTGCAACTGGGGCTATGTGTTGGTGCCACAGTCTCGTAGCGAGGCTAGAAGTAGAACCAAGCAATAAGCATTCAGATTTTCAGCCACCGAACACTCAGGTTCGCTATAGACGCCATCCTGAATCTTTCAAAGTACCCAGGCCATCAAAAACCAGTGTCTTCACTGTCTATAAACCACTATAGCTGTGTAGCCGTTTCAAGACAAATGTTCATTCTACATCGACCAGTAACCTAAAGGTGTCGTGAACTGTCATCATCGTTCGTTGTGAAAGCCCTGCTCCTTGATACACGTAGTGTGGGCCGTCTTTTATAACCATTCTAATGAGCCTGTAGAAGATCGTGTCGTCAGGTAGCACTTTAAGCCGACTGTCATGAGAATGCAACCCAACCAATCGGTTCCACGTCATTCCCAAAAAGCCTGACATTCATCCCCGTTTGGTCGGTCAGTAAGCACCAACTGTTAACACTGGTCTATTCATCTTGTAGGATATAGACCAGCAAGGTTTATATTTATATAGACTGAACATCACCCATAACTGATCGTGGCTGTCGCGTTCCCATAGACTTCTCAGTCGGCCCCTTTCTAAAAGAACCACCAGACTCGAGTTTTGCCCTCATTAGTGCTCTTCACTAGTGCATACCTTGCCACGGCCGGGACTAGAACTTCGGCCATGCTTTCATGAGGCAACCATGTTGACCACTGCGTCATTGACTTCACATTACACACAAAAAATTTGGTTTCGGTTGCATCAGCTATATGTACACATGTACTGAAGACGGACATCGAACGTAACCCAGTTTAGAATCGGTTCAAGAGAGAAAAGACGTCTAAATAATGCCTGTACTCTAAGCAGGTTTTGGACTTGTTCGTCCTATATTGTCAGTTGAATACCATTCTTATCTGACCACGATTTTTGTAGTCAGACAGACCTTTCAGCAGTTTGGTTTCGAATGAATCACCATATTTCAGTTTCGGTCTTGTTAGAGCTCGTTAGTAATACGTCTACTTACCATGGTCCGTTCACCTGACCCTGTTTATCAGTAAACGACTGAAATCACATTTAAAGTGTCAGTTACATTCGTTTGTGAGTACTGTTGAGGCTAAAGCTGAGTGGTGTCCAGCTTTATCAACCAAACTCCATTCTTTTACAAAGGCGTTCATTCAGAGAGTGCTGGAAGCGAAACTCTAATGAAGTCACAGTTTTATTTCACACAATCTGAAAGACGAATCTCAAACTAACGATATCATCATCATATGCCTGGCACCAGCAAAATGTTGAATGATGTTTGTTGAACTAAAAATCGGACTTCAAGAATTAGAAGTTTAATGACATACAACAGGAAAACAACAAATTGGTATTGACATGTGGTTGATCGCACCGTGAGCTCCGGAGAAACGAATCAAGAGTTCAGCGAAAGTTAGACTGAGCAAAAGATCACCGTATGTTTGTGTACTGCAGTGTGAACGTGTGGACGCCTGTATGTAAATCTTGTTGCAGGACTGGATAACGATAGGGATAGGTGTGGAAGTTGGAGAAAGCTGGTATCTTCAGCATGGTGTCAACAAACTGCCTATGTGATTTACACTGGAATCCAAATAGGCTGTGAGCGTCTGATATCGGAGTACCGGGTAAGAATTTCGAGAGTTTGTGACTTGTCTTCAGTAACCTAGTGAGGACTACTGGGGAAAAGTATACCTGATGGAAACGAATGTCAGCGCTAGTGTATGAGGAGAAAGTAGTTCCGAATGAACCACAAAAAATAGCTTTCTCGACTTTCATGAAAATATCCTTCATATGGATATATCAATGCTTCTGTCAGCCTGAAGAAGTCGTAATTGGTTGTACCCTGTTTTTCTGAGAATGTGTGAATCTCGAATAAATTCACACCGTCAAGTGAGGTACTTTGCGTCGTCAGCCATTAGGGACCAAAAATAAACCGTCCTCACACACTGTGGATTCTTCCACGAAAAAACAAACGAAACGCATTACAGTAGTGAAATTTCGCGTGGCTACCGAAGCTTACAAATGTCTTCTTTCAGAAATCCCTACAGTCCTAGTTACCTGTGACATCTCAGTGTACTGTAAAAATTTAAATCAATAAACATTCAACGAGCCGGGCGAATTTTTTTCCGAAAAGCTCATACGTACATATTTCAAAAAATTTCTGGAGGTGTGTTTCGTATGCAATTTGCAATATTCGACTTGTAATCACATAAGTCAATAACGTAAGATAACCATGTCTCAAGATCATTCACCTACTCTCTTATAACGAGCATCATACAAAGGAATACCAGAATAAAGAAGGATTTTATAGTCAATATTTTTGTAAACGGCGGTCACTTGAAATAGTCCTTATTGTGTGTAACAGACAAACAGGTGAGACGGATCTTAGTGGCGGGAATCTCTCCTGAAAATAATTTGTAGTAACTAGATAAAGCATGGGTAACCTCTGAAGTTAAACTCACGACACAAACTTCTCAAGGAGTTCACAGACATCATTGGCCAGCCTTAATAAACAATGAAAAACGGGTAATACCTTTTTTAAAATGCTTAATCACAAACCGAGATACCTCGGTCTGTTTTGTTCTCGTTTGTACTTATCAATTGGAGACAATCTGAATGAGTTATTGAACTAGTAACCAACGTGGTACAAGACAAGTGAATCACATATAACTTCCCCTCATGGTAAGTAATGCTCATAGAATTGGTGTCCAAGCACACAGGAACATTGAATCGTAACACGAGAGGTCGTCGGTCTGATTCTCCATTCACACTATCTCCATTTGAGGAGTGCAAACAAGGAGGGAGTTATTGTTAGTATGTTGGTTTGAGAGTGTACATCATGTCATATGAAAGATATCGGCTCGAACCATAGCCGGTGTAAAATGACAACCCAGGGTGTACTGTGTTCAACCGCAATAGCTGCACTTATGCGAGAATAACTTCAGATCACTTCATGTTTCAATGTAATGTTTGTTATAGTGGTCTCATACATAAATGGGTGAATCACATCACATTGCTTTTTTCCTTCTTTATATGTTAGAAACGTCACACCACTAATGAATATGAGTGAAATTGGACATTCTGGTATGCTATTCGGCGGAGACAACAGAACTATTAGAACAAACCATACTAAAAACAGTATACTTGAAAAGTATGTCTTTTTGGTGCAAGCATTTCACCTGTATTGATTGTAAGCAGAATAGGTGACAGGATATCCTCCCGAAGTAGGCCACTGTTAGCGGTAGCATGAAAGGTGACAAATTTGTTAAAGCATTTGTACTGTGCCCTACTAGTGATGTAATCATCTAGTGGACCAATTGATTGTAGCTGGGTTTTCCAACCTTCAAAGCTGTTGGCTCAACGTTGTTTGGCTCGTTAAACCTCTGACTGCTTAGTTGGTCTGTTGGTTGACCTATTGGTTTGTTGGACTTTTTGGTTATTGGTCGGTCCACTAACTGACTGTTCAGTTTGTGGCTCGACTTATCTGTTAGTTGGTAAACTGATTGTCCGTTTGGTTGATTTGTTGGTTGTCCTGCCAGTCAATAGGTTGGTCAGTTGGTTGACTTGTTGGTCAGTGAATTTCTTTGGTTGCTACCTCACCAGGTCTGAACGACTAGTACGGACTGGTTGTGGTGGTGTGAACAAACTCATCTCATGTCAAAGTTTACTGCCATTCTCGTTAGTGTCATACAGAAATTCGAATACATGTCACATAAGCATACGAATATACGTGACTCACACCCACTGAAAAGTTCCACAAGCAAATGGGCCCCGTCGCTAACTTGCTTCGATAGAAGACGTTAATTTCGAGTTTACGTCTTACTAACGCTTACTAGTAGTGCACGTCCTGTGCGATACCAAATTAGGCCTTCACGGATGATGCTCGTGGGTCACTCTGCTCTAAGGCCTACGCAAGAGTTCCAGCTGAATTACAACAATGCCATGTTATCCATACACTCCGCTTGGTACATATTTTCTGGTTACTCCGGTAGTCAGTTATCTAATGACAAACCAAGTCCCTCTGATCCGTTTTTCAGAGACTAAGATATTTGCTGAATTACGACTTCATCGTTGTTTGAATTCATTAGGCAGAAATAACCTGAACGAGATTCCAGTAAGCAGCCTCCACGTGTTGTGTCAAGTTTGACCACTGACCTACCAGTCACACATGAAGAGAAAAATACCGGTTGCTTGACAAACAAACTTATTAATCATGTAACAGAAAGCTGGAACTTTGTTCAGAATATGTTTTCTTGTCGAGTCCGGAAAAAATGGAAGCCAATCACAGTGGAATATAGGTCTGAGTGTAGGGAATAAAGAGAGACTGCGATAATCATGTACTCATATGGTTGCAATTAGTGCAAACGGACAGCCTGATATTGACTGGGTTCGATCATACCTACTGAATGTGAGCATTCTATCCGCCAATATTATGTGCTCGTCTATTATCGGAATGTAAGTTATCTCTTTTCCTAATAAAACACATATCACTGCTTCCCGTCACTGAGAACCGCAAGAATTTCTGTGTGATTTTGTGTTGAATTTCAATACTGTTTGCTCTAGTTCAGTTTCCATTTGCGCTTAATTGCGCTATGAATTTGGTTGATTTAGGCTAACCGCTTCCTATTGACGTAGTTGACATGGCTGAACCTGAAAGCACTGAAAACGCGATCAGTATAGCCTTCGGGATCAGCACAGCACACAAGCTTGACCATCACACCAGGTGGGATCATCAAGACGAGCCAATAGGTGGTTTGGTTGGCGACATCTGTTTCAGATTAGCCTCTCACAGTGACCCGAGACAAAAGACAACACTCCTGAGGAAGGCCACCCGAGGTGGTTGAAACGTAGAGTATTACAACTTGCTCGAAACGTTGTGTTATTCCCAATCTGTATATCAAAAGACACCTACGTTCAATCATCGCCACTTGCGGTTTCACTTACTCACCACGTATCCAGTGTGAACCATAGGGCATAAGACAAGGAAGCGTGTGGGTGAGGGGTTTGTGTCCAGCCGGCCAATACTGTGTATCCAACTGATAAGCAAGCATGAGAATGAAACCTTCATCTCCCGAGAAGTAAACAGAGAGAAGAACCCTGATGGTAAGATGTAAAATGAGAAGAAAAGTATGTATATATATATATGTGTGTGTGTATGTGGCTTACGAAACAAGCGTTGAGCACATTGCGGTAAGTGGTCGTCATTGGCTCAACCAGTAGACTTTTTGCTCATAGACAGTAGATGAGTTGATTAATGTCCAATGAACACTACTCACATCTGGTCGTAGCATTTAAATTCAGGTAGACTTTCCCATCCGACCTCCTTCAGAAAGATGCACAATTAATGCCCAGAGCCATACCACTTATCAGCCATTCAAATGTTACGCTGGAGGTTAAATGACGTTTGTGATTTAAATTTGAGAGGCTGACTAGAGTTAATAGAACAATTGCTGTTTTTTTTCTGACGGTAATGGAGCAACCTAAGAATTATGTAGAATCGAAAGTAGCTGATAGTCTAATTGTTATATTTTGGTCAAACTTAATTTGGGACTAATGGCATTGTGTTCAACACAGTTGCCTTGTGACAATACGCACCAGAAGTGAGAATGTAGTCATACCATTAGTGATACACTCATCGCTGAAAGAGGTTGACCAAACATTCATCTGAATATGAAAACTACGGTCAAATGTGGAAGGAATTCAAGTTACATCCACTACTTTGCTAAATCAATATATATTTACATTTCTTGACTTAAGCTTATGGCAAATGCACATTCTAAACGGTCACAAAACCCACGGAAATATTTACATTGGTCATTTTTTCTAGATGGGACTGGTAATGGTAGAAGAGTATGGCAAATAAAGATAGTGTGTTAAACGACCAGAAATTGGAAGAGCTGACGGTAGTTTACTTCTCTTTCTGACTGTACTTGATTTCATTTGCTGAATTGATCCAGCCTGAAAGTACTCTATCAATACTGAGCGACAGACTAAGACAGGCTTTGCTCAGTCAGGGATGCTTCCGATGGCCAGGTCATATTAGACTGTTTTGGACATGTTGTACAGTGAGTTGACCAGTGGGCGAAAACCTTATGGAACATCAGTCTTACGAAACGGGGATGTAAGGAAGCATGATATAAAACAGGTGTCCCCAGCATTACATTACAGGAAGCGATGACAGCAGATTACAGCAAATGGAAAATGAGTGTAAAAATGCAGGTGAGCCTGAAAGGAATCAGAAGAGCAATCAGAAAAGACAAAGAAAGAGAGAAAGTTCACAAGCCTCGGGGACCGAAATCGACATAAACGACAGCCATTGCTATATTCATATGTAGCAACTATGGGGAAGGTGTGTTAGTCCAGAATCGAATTACACAGCTTTAATGCGAGTTCCAAAGGCTTTCGAAACATGCAGAGACCGGAAGTGCACATTAACTAGGCGAAAATTCGAATTCCATAAGGCGCCGGTTACAGTTTAATAAATATCGTGTGTATTAGCAAGTAACTTTGTGGAAGAAGGATAGTCCCATTCTTTTGACACTTATATTAACAGGAAGCGTTTCGGTGTGTCACTGTTGAAGGTCTGACTCTAAAATATTCTGTTCGCTTGGAGTAGATGTTTTGCAAACATCGGTAAATGTTCAGTACCGGCCTGTAGGATGACCATTATATAACCACTTCATGCCATGCCCTTAAATATACCATTGGATTCAGTCTACACATATTTAGTTTATTCTTGATATTAGTGGCCTATGGTTGTCACCGGGGCGTGTGGTAACCGATCCATTTTTAGTAACACGGAAGATGGTGCCCGGTGAATAAACGGATCTTGTTTGTATTCGTGCTATTCAGACAAGGAGATTCTTTCAATGACTTTTGTATGATACACCTCAAAATATGTGACTCGATCTAAGTTTGAAATATCTCGAAATATGTTAGAAATCAGTCAAACACACACCTATATGTGGGCCAGATAACAAGCAAGACGATTCAATTTGGTCGGCTTTCAATATTGTTGGCTCCCGTCAGAAATAGTTGGTTGTCATCTTTCGAACACTGTACTGATCCGGTGACCTCCAGTACTACTCATAAGTAGTGTGGCAGGTTGGATGATTTGGAGGTGACCCAACTGCGAAAAATATTAAATTCAGCTGGATTCGGACAAGCGGCAGAAACAACGTGTCCAAACACGGCAAATGCTCTACCAGCTGAGCTACGAAACCACACCGGGAGCTCACAAACGTCTCATTTGCGCTTAATTATCCATCCAACCAAATGTCATATGGTTCAAATATGAATTCTCTGAGCTTCCGGCGTAGCTTCGTAGCACAGCTGGTTGGGAATTTACCGCGTTTGGGCACGTTGTTTTTGTCACTGGTTCGAATCCAGCCGAAGTCCGGACTTTTCACAATCAACTCGCCTCTAAAATGCGCCAGTACACTAAATCATGCTTGCCTACTTACCGAAACCTTCTACGTTGATAACTCTGCCAAGTGCAATTTACTACAGTGTCAACTCGACTCCGGTCAACTGGACTCACCCTACAGATAAGTTACAGTCGCCGGCTGATATCCCTATGGTTAACACTCTACTATCCAGTCAAACCACATTTTTATAGGTCCATTTTAAGGTTCAAAGATAGGGTGCGTAATCGATTATTGCCGTAACTATGTGACCTACTTTACAGAAATCCCCAGTGTACTTTAAACTTTCCCGTTGCTTTCAGCCTATGACCACTGTTTTCCAACTTGTAATGATCACTTATAGCATATGGCCATCAATTTTCAGTATGTGGCCATGGATTTTTAGACAATTATAATCAATTTCAGTCAATGGCTATTTATTAGGGGGAAGGTTTCGTCGCCGAATCTGAACATAACACAGGATGAAGAATGCAACCTGACCGTTTGTATGGCCCTCATGTTTAGTCGGTTAATATTATCACCGAACAAGGCGGGATAAGCTTGTTGAGCGGGAGAACATGTTCATGCGCCAATATCCTATAAAGATACCAATGTAACGTACTCTGTTCACTCACTTAATCCAACCGGTTCACGAAGCAGAGTTAGCGCAATTTGCGAACGTCTTCGTCTCACTGAAGCCAGTATGGGTTAACAGTAATGAGGACCAGCTCAAAAACAACTGAAATGGGCTAAACCGTTAGAAGATTACTATTGGAACATTCATAATTGTGAATGACACTTCGGAGTAAAGAACATTCTGTACGGTGTAAGGAAAAAGCTGCTTTTCTTTGTCGATGATACTTCCGGGTAGTTCTCAACTTGCTGGCTTACATTCCTTGACTGCGGTCTCGAACAAATGAGTTCAACTTCAGTTACCGGGATACTGATAGAGAACCCATTAGTTCGGTGGTTTTATGAATCTAGCCCCTTCCACCCCTTTTGTGCTGACCAAAAACTAGGGTTTTCTATGACTGGTAAGCGCCCACATGCAATCGGTCCTTACCGCAATCATTTGTCAAGCTGTGACAGAATGCTGAAGTGCTAAGCAGTTCTAAATCCGAAAGACAGAAGCGATTTGGGCATTAATCCTGTAAACAGTATTGGTGATACAGGCTTGTGGTCTTTTCACTGAACTCATAATAGTACAGTTCACCCTAACCAGTGACATATCCATACGAAACATGTTTCAACTTTACAATCAGTCATGTATCACACTTCAACGCCACCTCCGACGAATGTGTGAAGTTCAATGATAGCACGCAATGCATTGCTTCAAATCTACCCCCTCCCCATAAATGCCACTTCAAACAGCTATTTGTGTATAGTCTCCTGTCTTGATGAAACCTTGTCTGGTGTCTTTTCAAGAAAACACTGTACTTTTGGCCAGCTACCACCGTTTATTATCCTTTGTCCATCGACCTGTGGCTGTTCCTCATCATTTCTCGTCAAAAGTAGTCATCCAACGGGGTTGCGCGGGATCAGAGCCTACACTCTTACTGCATGTGCTTTGCTTGAAGGAGTGATGGACTAAAATATACATGCTATAGATAACTTGCTGATAAGTCGGTGTAGGATGTGGGTACATGTGAGTTAATAAGCTCGTGTGCTCACACACCTCCCGGTCTTATCCCCTCCGGTTCATACCGGATAAGCGGTGTGTGAGTTTTGTGACAAATGGTGCCGTGCAAGCCACCTGTGGCAATACCTGAGCACAGGTACCCTTTGACTTCTGTCACTGTGACAAAAGACTCCGAAACGGAAGCCTCTAACCGTGATTTTCAGATCTTGTCGAAACTACCCATTAGTAATGTGTGTTGATTGGGCGTCAGAGTAATTCAAACGGTCAGTCGGTATGCATTAAAATGGGGGTAGTTTGGATTTTGTTGCCGGGATCCTCATCGTTTGGAAAATTACACGTTAAAACTGCTAGGAAAGGATTACGGGCAAAATAGTGAACGTCAGCTAAGAAACGATCAGCAGTAGTCACATCCCAACACTAAAGCTATGCGTGTTGTGTGCTCACCGGTTAATAAAAAATTTTAGAAGAACAGATTTCATTGCGAGAAGGCAATCAATAAGCGTGCATGAGTCATGAACCCGTGGGTGTGTTGCGTTTTGTTTTTGAGAGAAGGTTGACCTCAGTGATACACCGCTTACGTGAACCGTTCGGTGCTTTTAAAAATGAAGGGGTGCAATATAAAAATGTACATGTGGCTTGTCAGTGATACTAACGTACGAACCAAAACAGGTCCCATTGAACCAAATATTCTGAATAGGCTGTTGACAGCAATTTATCACTGGGTAAAATGAACCGTCAGTATTGCACCTGCAGCGATCACACAATCCTAGCGCAATGATCCCCGAAAGTATCG
Organism: Paragonimus westermani; assembly: GCA_008508345.1. Classification (NCBI taxonomy): domain Eukaryota; kingdom Metazoa; phylum Platyhelminthes; class Trematoda; order Plagiorchiida; family Troglotrematidae; genus Paragonimus; species Paragonimus westermani. The sequence continues at coordinate 46,680 of QNGE01001625.1, forward strand.
TTAAGTACACGCGGCTTGGGAACTAGAGAGACTTCAATCATCGAGGTTCCACAAGAGAGCACAGAACAATCCGAGTGACTACTGTTTTGCACAACAAAGTGAAGTTTTTTCCATACTTTACAGTGTCATCTTCTTCGGCAGTAATCGGGAACTTGATAAAGCAATACATCTCAGTTCATTCAAATATTACCGATAGACCCACTGATAACATTACAAAACGCTTGTCGGACCTCGTGTTTTCGTTGATGAGGCATATATGTAGCTACTAGTACGTACTTGTCACTCCTCAGGGCATTTCAACGATCCAAAAGCTTAGCATGAACAAAATGAGTAATTTTTTATATGAGGCTAATCTGTACTATGACTTATGAATTGACAGCTTTAACAAATAGGGTTGTAACCATTTTCAGAATTCTTATCAGATGTTCTGTTCAAGGGGTATTTTCCTTCTAACCTCCTTCCCTGGCAGACCTCCAAATGCAATGCTTGATCCAGCGTTCGGTCAGTTTACCTAGAACCATCCTTTAGAAGCGACTCTGAGTGCTGCTCGTACAGTGGGGTTCTGTTCCTTCTAGTTAAAATCTCTAATCTAATAAAAGTTTAGTATTTTGACTATTAGTCTTGAATTGCGATCATTCGGTGACAGAATCGTTCATCTGGATGTTCAGCGTCCTAACAATCTGCCTACTATTAAAACAGATCATCTCTTACGTACATAAATATCCCAACCGATTCCACCTTCAGATTAAATGTCTTCTGAAGTTGACACCTAAAGTACCTGCGCCCGATCAGTCTTTTTCACTACAACTAAACGCGTGTGTTTCTCTTTTCTCTTGGCCGCCTACTTGAACAAATTCTGGTAACAGGTAACTAATCGATTGATCTACAAGGAAATATCGGCTACGCTACTGTACCAAAACTGCGTCACTGAACTACAAACGCATTATCTCTAAGTTCCTAGCCTGGATGGATTTTGTTGAAACTTCTTACAGAACGATGTCAACTGATCTTTCCCTCAAACATTCACAAACATTTTACTTACCGAACTAATTCTTCACCTCCTAACACCATTTCTACATTGATACCTTTTTCTGCGTGTTTTCGCCTCAGATGTGAAAAACAGAGTTGATTTTATGTGTACCTTAAAGTACAGTAATACATTCAAAACTGGCACCTTTAAACTTATAGTGTGAACACTCTATGTGCAACACATTACTGCGTAAATCAGTTGCACTATGTTGATTACAATCGTCAGACGTTTAATTTGGTATCCGATAACTTCAATGCAAGCGACTTGCTTGTCTTTTCCAAGTTGAACATCACTCACATTTGATCGCAGCGTTCGCATTCAGATAGACTTTCCAGCCAGCCTCTTTCGGAAAGAAACACTAGACTCGACTTTCGCTCTCATTAGAGCTCGTCAGTAGTGCATATCCTTACCACGGCCGGGATTTGAACTCCGGCCACTCTATGACGATGAGGCAAGTGTGTTGACCACTGCGCCATTGACCTCGCATTAGGCACGACCGAATGGTCAAATCTGAACGCTCAACCACTCTCGCTTGTGATTCACCTTCTTTTGCTGAAAATGTTTTTGATTAGAAGAGTTAGTAGTTTTTCCGGCTCCTTCATAATAAGATCGTAGATTAGAAAATTCTTGAAACAATACTGGTCATCCAGTGGAATTCCTATGAACCTATTCTCAACAGGTGTTGGAATATGCCGTTTCCAGTGGTTTTGTGTTGTCAGCTCACAGATCCGATTGTCAGTTCTCCCACTGTTCACATAAACGGAGACCAATCAATGCGTTATAATCAGGCAACGTACTTGAATATTTATCCTGGTGATGAATTTACATCATATAATTACATTCAACGTGTATATCTTAAAGATGGGCAAGTTGCAACTCGCATGCGTTGTTCATAAAGTTCCTAAACACTTACGTTGTCCGATACTGGTTGTACTACTTGTTGAGTGAAACTGTCAGCCTACTCATAAAGGACTGACAACTATCGCTTAGACCTTTGGATTTTTCTCTACAGTCGGCAATACTCAGTACTAATCTGTAAGTTAGTACATTTTATCAAAACATTCTAATGATTATGATGAATTTACACACAAGTTTATAGCAAGCGCCTCTCATCCTTTGTATTCGGATTTATACCGCTGAGTATCAGATGTCTGATTGGTCTGTTAAGTTGCCACATAAATACACAGACAGAGAGGAGAACAGAAAGAGATTAACTCGTACTATAGGTTGCTCACATTTTGCATCACAACAAAAGGATATCTGCTGATTTGATTCGTTTTTTTTAACCGATTACTTTCTGTCCTTGCCTTATCACAGTTCACTGTGTGAATGTTTCTTTGACAAAACATAGCTACTTTGTTGATGAAAGTCAATGGCTTGTGATTTCTACGATAAATGTGACCACATTGTAACTTGAGATACACGCTAGAAGTTACTACTTACTTATATATTATAAACTGAAACCAGCTCGTAGTTGACCACAACTTTCATATGGACCTCTCAGTCAGACCTTTTGAGAAAGAGTACTAGACTAGAATTTCGCTCGTCCTAGCTCGTCGGCAATGCATATCCTTTCTACGGTCGGGCACGCTTTTATGACATAACCGTGTTGACCACTGCGCTAATAACCTTACATTAACTGTACTCAACCTATATCCAGTAAATCATGTACCATTTAACTCAGTTTAAGAGAAACCTTGGAACTTTTGGTGATTTCTGCAATCAAGTAAACGCACTCAGAAATGAAAAGTTTCTTGAGCGTGGGGTCACCGACTGGAGCTAACTGGACAGTTACTGTGTTTCCTGTCGAGACAACTGGACGATCTGAACAACAGTCAGATGTGAATGTGGTTGAGCGTTTGCATACGATAATGCCTATTATGGTGTTGGTAGCGCAGTGGTCAGAAAGGTCGCCTCATGAAAGCCTGATAGCGTGTCACGATCACGATCTATATTAGTGATATGTTTTAACGTGGGTGCAAGTGGAGTCTGGTGCTTCTTTTTAAAAGGTCTTGCTGAAGTGTAAATATAGATGTGTCACGAATGCTGTTCGGTTCATACTATGGATAACACCTACATTCCCCACTTCTACTCAAAAATTAACAGAAATGAACATCGATTAACAGATTTGAAAAAACTCAATTACTATAGTGCGATATAAAGTGACCCAGGTAGTTAAACTATTTCACTAGATTACCGTTAACTGTGTACGAGTTACTCTGAAATTAGTCCAGTTATGGTAACCTGTTTTGGCCGAGAATAGTGTGTACTTGCGAGGTGAGTGTTGGGCTGCCTTTTGTATATTTCGGATTCGAGAAACTAATTTGTGTCGGATTCGAGAAACTAATTTGTTTCGGATTCGAGAAACTAATTTGTGTCGGGGAGGCAGTAGTCGGAATATTAGTGATGTATTCTTGACAAACCCAGAGAGACAGGAAGAACGAAAACCATCCGGGCTTCAGATCAGTATGTGTCAGGATGACAACACCGCGTGCTTCACACACTCGACTACATGGCAAGCCAAAACACCAACGGAATCCAACCACATCAACCGTGCATACGACCAGTACCACTGTCTGCTCATGTGCTAACTTTTACAGCCTCCAACAAATACACTCCATGAAGTTCACTCGTCCTACACCTGCGCTCGTCTTTGTTTGAACCGAATAGTTGGAGATAATCTGAAAAGGTCAGAACCGGAAACTATTCATGTTAGGAGCTGAAGCACCTAGCTACTCCATCACCTGCCAAACCAGCATGGCTACTCATGACCGGCTTGTTATAAATGATGTAAATATTCTACAGATTCCACACTGCCGAGGTAGAATGATTACATTGTTAATTACAGAAACTTGGATATATGATATTCGCGGTAGACTATACAATAAATCGATAACCTTGAAAGAAACTAATTTGTTTCTATTCAACTCATTGTAACGACTTTTGAAGTACAGTCGTGAAAATCCGACCCAACCCCATCCCTCCAAATGTTTATCCCTGTACATCGAACCACTTCTGTTTCTGAACGTTAACTGGACCTTGACCTAGAAGTTTTTGTTTTATCGCTTCAGTATGACAGTTGTGCGAATAGCCAGTTGCCAGTCATTGTAATTTGCTTGAGTGGTGCGTGCACCACCGTTTTTGGATCTTGGTTCGCTCCCATTGTTTTCGAACCTGTTGACTGCTCGGAAGAACTCTTTTGGGTATGAATGCCTTAGTATATGATTATAGTTCATCTTTAGCCTGTTCGGTACCAAATTGTAATTCATTTCCCGGAAAAGGTCCGTCGATCGAAACTGTTGAAGTTGTCTAATTATTCACTTTGATAATTTTGTTCAATAGTACCATGGCATTACGATCCAATCTTGTTTTGAATATTTGGGATCATTGTTTTATCGCCACGTGCTGTTCACCGTCTTCGTGGAAGATCATACATTCACCACACATTACTTTTCACACAAAAAACCGTTTGTTGTGAGATTTTTAAGTGATAGCTATGGGTTTTCCTTTTCACTGCCAAAAGACAGGAATTTGGCAATAGGTTAAATTTTTCAGTTCCAGCTGATAATATACTCCGCCTTCAACTTGGTAATTTTTAGGTAATGTTTTATCAACAACTGTGTTTGTTGTAACTTTGGTTTGATGAAGATTAGTGAGTATATTCAGACTCCTCTTTCCCTATGAAGTTGTCTCGCAATTCGACCGCTAGTCACACAAGGTGAGACGACCCGTTTTGATCCATTGTGAAATCCAGTGTGCTGTAGTGCACAATGAATGAATTCTAAACTCCACTCCAACAAATTCAATTAAGATGTATCAAGTTTTTCGAAATGTTAAAGTTGTAATAAACTGAGTCTTTTTACTTAGCTGATAGGATTTCAGAATAAGTAACATGAACTAATGTGCTCATTTTCTGTTGCCTCTGAATCAATATTCATTCTATCAGACAATACGGACCCAAATGTACCGCGTGTCACAAACCAATCCAATCTTCTGATTTGGTTCAATTTGCTCGAACCTCCATTTTTCACGCTCACTGCTTCCGATGTACAATTTGCGAACGTCTTTTCAACACTGGAGACCAATTTTGCTTGGCTCGTGGAGATCAGTATGTGATCTGTCATGAGCACTACAATACAAATGCTGTCTCTCGTCTGTGCGCTTCGATAGAACCACGACATCGCGACAGAACCTCACTATCGCCACCACGACCCTGCATCAGCCCAACACCCATGTCCTGTCTTCAACTCCCGACTGCCAGTAGTGCAGAAACTATGGACAAGATCACCAGCAGTGGGATAGCACATTTGGAACAATTGGGTCTGTCACTGACCTCTCCCGATCTAACTGTAACAGGCCGCAAACGCAGTCCAACTTCTTCAGCTTCCCCAAACACTAGAGATCGGTCACAGTCTGGTAAGTCGTTGTTACTGTCACAAGATATTGCACGTTCCACTCGAAGGAAGTTACTTCCAGAAAACGGCCTGATGTGAACGAATTAATGCTTGTAATTCGTTCTTCCGGAAAATAAGGGCAAAATGATACTTGAAAACCCATTCTTTTTATTCCGGCGGGACACACTTGTACAATTATTTACGTTTTTCACTTCAGTTAACTAGAGTTCGTTCAGGAAATTGGTAAAATTAAACTGACTAATCGCCATTATCAGAAGCAACATTCCCGTTTAAGTTTCAATTTGAGGTTCCCCAGATATAAACAGCCGATTTAGTCAGCACCCCGTTGTAATGATAACAACCATGACGCTCCGGTCGATTCGAGCTCCACGTAGTCAACAATTACACAACCACAATCGCATTATAGGCAACAAATTGTTGCAACATACAGGCAACGCGGTTGCTGGCCTAGCTTAGGTTTAACGTCAAACTGCCACCAGTCGCATCCATCCTCTACTGTCGCGGACATACACTGTGTCAGGTGGTCTCGTCATCTTCGTCCGTTCTGGTGTCCACGTTCTCATCGTCATCGTCCGCTTACCGCTGGCGGAGATGGTAAAACATGACAGATGGGTGGAGAGAGTCTGAGTAGACGGGTATGGAAAGAGCTTGCGCAATCATGTATGACGACTGTTGAAGAGCTTCTACGTGCGTACATCGTGTGTGCATGTTTATGCGTGTGTGACAAAGTGTATCCGAGCTCCGTGCGAGTATGCGCATAAATTTCACCTCTAGTCGGTCATCCAATGCGGACAGTATGGACAACACACATACGTGGTGTGGTCGCCTGTTCCACTGCTCCTCAGAGGATTGCCAGAACTCACACGAAATGAACAGGGGATTGAGCAGTAGTCAGTCCGATAGTTCAGTCAAACCGAGGCCAGTGTTGGTTAGTCTCCAGAAATGTTAATGTAAAATACCAGAAACCTAGCTCTCTCCCTCTCCCCCCATTGTCAGCACACATCTAGTAACTGATGTCAGTTGGACGAATAAATTTGATAGTTTCAAAGTGACGGTTCAGTCTGAAAAGTATTGTCAGCACAGCAAACAATCGAACGTGTATGTACACGTGTGTCTATAATGCATTTGCGCCAAAACGGTTGCAAATGTTGGTTTTCGTCTAAACCTGTCTGTTGACTGTGAGGATTTTTAACAATAGGAGCAGTTTTCGGGATTCGATCGCATGACAGTCTGATCCGTCCAACGCATGCGTTCATGCAAGGTGCGCAGCTAAACTGTGGGCAGTTCAACTAATGTTTTTTCTTGCTAATGAAGATAGTTGGCTTTATTGTTGAGTTATATCGGTTGCCCGGACTTTCAAATGAGGAATGATATTACCGTCGGTGTATGCAGTGTGGCGCACATTCACCTCTTACGGCAAACTTACCTTTCCTCATGAAGCGATCGACTGCGGTTTCTACACACTTCTCGTGCAAGCGGTTTCTCATGAAGCCTCATAGATTTACTGAGCAACTTTTGTGCGGATTGATTTATACCCAACTAATGAGGTGAACTTGAAGCAAAATGAATGTACAGATTGGAACTTCAAGGTTAGAACTGCTTTCAGAGTTTCTGATTGGATGTGTTCATCTATTCCCACGAACGCTCCCTTGGTACATCACACAGCCAGAACATTTGTCAGTGCAACCGATGAATCAGAAGAACTTGTAGTAACTTCTTTTCTACTGGTGGTTGGGTTTGCCCATCGCTTTGAAATTGGTTTCCGTTAGCCCACATTTACTTTGGCTTATACATGAATTGTCATTCGAATGAAAACTCACAGCCTAATAAATTTGTTAAAGCCTATTAACTTGCGTTTCTTCTAATTCGAATCAAAACAAACCTCAAGGTTCCGGAAGGTGAATATTCAAAATGTTTACACAACTATAGTGATATAATGTTTGCCTAACTGTCAAACATTCAGTTGAAGATGGATCCTATATGAAAACTTCTTTAGAAGTCGAGCACGGATGTTAAGGAGAAAATCAACATCAAATTCGTAGATATCATTCTAGATGCTTGCGGATGATCTACAGATGAATGATGGAGGATGAATGGAATCAGAAACTACTCAATCAGCATGACTGTTATAAGCAATGAGACTTTTGTAAATAATAACTTGAGCAAGTTCATACGGGGAACAGGATTATTTTTGGATATATGTTCGAGCTGTTCCACTGGTAGCGTACTATAAGACTGGTTATGAAAAAATGCTCTTGAAAACAACAAAGTTCGGAACAGGGCGTACTTTCCGCACCTGAACGTCAGGTTAATTATAATATAAAGTGAACAACACCAACAGTTGATTACAGCCGTCATATTCACATACAGTTGCTAACCAGACCACTATAGTCGAGTTTCGCACTTATTGGCGCTAGCTACAGACGGGTCTACAACTCCCATCACGCTTTCATGGGGTGACCGTGTTGATCACTGCGCCAGTGACCTTAAATTAGGCACGAATGAAATATCCTTTGCAAACACAGCCTCATTCGCTCTTGAGTAAGGTCCAGTTTGTCCGATCCCCTCGACGGTAGACACAACAGGTGTCTTGATGACTCCAAATGAAGACCACAGGATGAGCTCATTTATCCAACTAGAACTCAGAAATCATTAAACTTTTTGAGCGGCATTTCGACTGTTGCTCCGTAATGGGGTATTTAGCTGACACAACTGACGTAAATGGCACGGTGGCCAACGAAAATGCTGCAGTTCACAAACAACCGTAACGGGTTTTGTCAAGAACAGGCTGATGTCAAAGATTTCTTTTCAAAAGGGCTGGCGGAAATGTCTATGGGTATTCGAACGCTACAATCACTTTTGAGTGATGTTTAACGCTTAGATCGACTGAAATCCTCTACTACTTGTCAGCAACTGCAATATGATGAAAGTATAGCAGTAGTAACCAGGGTTACTAGTGATTGTGAAACGCATGTGTTGCGAACAACTGCGTAAGCCTTAGCCCAGTAGTTTAGTTTTGTTAGTAAGAGGGTTGCTTTTCAGATCATCTACCAAGTGGCTAGAGGCCCATCTAAGACGACGTGGTTTCTAATACCTACCGTTGTCGGGGTAATTAGTATCTAAATGGGCAGCCCTTACACATATGTTTAGAAAAAGTTCCTGTGAGTATTTGAATATCCTTGACCTACAACCAATGGAACTCCACTTTTGGAACACTGATTGTGTCCTTTTAAGCACACACTCAATTCGCAGTGTTGCCCCGGCTATTACGTTCATAATTAGTTTGTTGTAAATGGCCTGATGACTGATACCATTTCTTAAATCGTGCAGAGAAAAACCCGGTGTACACACAATAGTAAACCTCGAAATAAAAAGCGATATAGTGGACGTAAGGCGGAAAGTGTAAGTGAATTGACAGTAATCCGATTGAAGCCGTCTGCTATCATAATATGTTTGAACACTTCCACTCCCTAACAAGAGTCCTTGATATCTAGCGCTGTTTCTATGCTAGCCTCGTTAATTAACTGGCTTAAAAAGGTCGGTTGCCAACAATCACCGGGTGTGAATGTGTCCTCTGTTGTTCTACAAAATTACCTGTGAAGAAAATAAACGAACATTGCGAACCCGACTGGTTTAAACTGGCGGCAACGCCTAATTCAAAGTGTTCTCGAAGCACTGAAAGATAAGAGTGACGTAAGATAAACGAAATTTACGAAGCAACGGATGTGAAATCTGTTAAAATGAACTAGCGCTTATGAACTCCAATTAAGACGATGGGTGGGGGGGGGAGGTTTCAACATTGTTTGAACAGTTCTATTGGGGGCAAGAATAGGCTGGAATTGCTGAATGTGGGAGATTGAAAGTATGTAAAAATAAATGGGATAGAGTTAGAATCAGTTCAATCAATCGGGTAAGTCTGCTATAGGGCCAGCTGATTTTGAGGGCAGAGAAAGGGGGTATTTATCTCACCAAAGTAGTCAGTTCACGTAGTGGTCAATGCAAGACCATCGTTTCAAAGCCGACCGCTATATTCGATGACATTCGCAACTGACCAATCTTAGAAAGTTCTAAATCAATGTTGAATTCCCTACACATTTTTCGGATTAATTACATGACCTGTATCTGATACACGACTAGCGACCACGAAGGCCTTGATCATGACCTTACGAAGCAATTGACCGATATTCCGTCCTTCCTTCCCTCGGATGTTCCGGCTTTAGAATCTCGTCTGGTGTGCTGAAAGTTAATCAGTGGAGGATCCTTACACTTCTTTCCATATGTCCTCAATTATTAATGAAAGAGTGTCAGTGATGAGAGTATTATCGTTTTCTTTTGAGGCATATTCCTGTTTCACTGAGGATCCTGGTGATGGTCTGCTACAAACCTTCCTTTTATAGAATGATTTCCTTGGTACCATAATCAGGTGATTAAGAATCGGTTGTCTTATCCTGTCACCTAAGAACGGTTTGGTAATAAACTTTGATTTATATTGTAACCATCAATGTCTTCTTTAACACGCTACACTGGTATTGAATGGGTTTCGTGGGATAAAATTTGCTCCCTGACACGAAGGAACATCACCACTACGGAAACACTTTTGTTCAACTGACGACGTGTTTCTTACATAAGAGAATACCGTAGACACTGTAGACCGTGGAACAAAAAAGTATACTCAGAATTCCGGCAACGTAAGGCAGTTGTTGTTTATACTTCGTCTGATCTATTTGACAGCCCGTGTGTTCTGTGAACAAAAGGATAAACGAGGGAGAAATAAGTCAGTAGACAAATTAAAGTGGCTGTTTCTGGCCACGCGGATCTGTCAAAGACATCTCTTGATCAAACTCCAAAGAAGATACTAATCAACCGAATTGTGAAGCCCTCCTCATAAAGCATGGCACGTGTTCTGACCGTAGATTTGGAGAGGCGGATGACAGTTGGAACTCCAGCTGCTTGTCCATCAGCGATGCTTTTGTGAACAACACGGCATGATCAACGTAAACGATGTTGCCAAACTTACATGTAATCATAAAAGTTCAGTAACCGGGGCATTTTATTGTCACGCACACTCGTCAGGATCTTGTTACATCATTGTTCACTTCTTCTTGGATGATCCACATCAGATGACCGGTCATCATAAAACAACAATCAGTGGTTACTGAGGACAAACTTGTTGTTGCATTCCACATATTCTTGGAGTGTGTATGTGACAGCTCATTTGGCTGCCAAGCGATAATGGGATTTTCCGTTTGTTTTGAATTAGTTCCACCGGATGTTTCCAAGTTTCGACCCGTCGAAATTGGTTGGTGTAAACCGGCAACGCAAGTTAGACTAGTCGAATAAACGCTACGTAGTATCCGTGATTGGGAGCGCTGACGATTAATTAGCACAGACATCAAACGGGTTCGTAGGAGTCAACTTACCGGATAGTCAGAATGTGGGTGCATGTGTGAATGAGAGAGTGGACGAGTGTCACGCTTCGTTTCCCAATTAGGTGAAGGCTATCATGAGTAACTGTCCGAGCCAAAAACGGATCTCTGTTTTAATATGACTCTCATTACCCCCTATGGTAGCCTAACAAATTCCGTAAGGTAAAACGATAGATGCGTACTATTTATTCCTCTAGAACTTACTGAGTAGCAATACTGTAAAATCGGTCGGTTGATTAGTCGACTGAACATTCCCATTTTTGACCTCGTACATGTCCAAAGTGAACAGTGTTCACAGGTAGTCACATCTCTCGTACTTAAGCAGAGTTCTCAGCCAAACTCTTTAAAAAAAGTGCTTGACTCTAACTTCGCTCTTAATAGAGCCCATCGGAATGGCATATCCTAGTGCTGTGGTTAACAAGACTGGTTCAAGAAAGAGTTCTATTCCGAGCCGTGGCAACACTCTACTCTACTGACGATCTCTAACAAGAGATAGACTTGGATATAATGATTCTTTTCGAAAGGGCCTAGATGAAAAGTCCGTGATAACGTGACAGCTGTGAATAACTGTAAGTAGTGTTCGACTCATATTACTCAAAGTCCCTACTATTTACTAATAAACGATTATCAAATACAACTTCTTCCGCATCAATACTATCAAGTTGAATGTCAGTTGCACAAACTGTTACACTACCCGATATTTCCCAGCCAATTTCGTTGGCGTGAATAACGAAATGCCCTTTAGTGGTGGCCGAATAAACGAGATCAGTATACGTTTTAATGCTAAAGAACTACTCGCTACTTGTTTATTCCTAACAGATTATTGAAAAACGTCGCAACGTTGACAGCGACAAAACTGGTTGGTGCAGTTCATCTTTAAAACAAGCATTTAAATGGCACGCGAATAAAGTGCGCGCTGGAAAGATCATCCTGGGAATTGAATCCAGCCAAACCAAAGAATTTATGCACATGGTGAAGATGTTGTAATGTTGACTATCTAACAGTACATCATAGTGGCCCGAACCGGACATAGTGAGTGAAAGAGGGCTAGTTCTTATCTAGCGATGCACTGATCGATTAGTCCAAAAAGAGTAAAGCTGTCTTATAGGTAAAAACACTTGAACATTTTACAAGTTCGTCACTGTAGATTCCGAAGAGGACGGTCATTATATGTGAACAGAAAGGAACGACGACAATTTTCGATCCTGCCACAACGAGACAAACGAGGATTTGTTCACTAGGTGTGGAAAAGAAGTTGCCATCGGATTTGGAATTAATCTCCTAAATGGATGATTACATAAAAAACATACAATGGGCAGTACTTGAACGTACTTGAACGGAAATGTGAACAGTTTAATTTTACTTTACCATGAACACATTCATTATTGTACAGAAAGGTTGGGAAATGCAAATTCAGTAGCAGTCTTAGCAGAAAATTGTTGTTGGAGAGAAACTGTAGCTGGATAGCCTTAATTCATGGAAGTGATGGTGATCGCATGATAAGCAAGCATGTCATTGACACAACTTTTCGGAATTATATCAAGGCTGCAGTCAGGATACTCCCAAAATTCAAGGTGGATGGAGTGCGGAGAACATAAGAGATAGAAAGTACCAGCATTGATTGTTATCGGCCCAAAGAACAAGAAAGTGCCGGCAATAATTTCCGGAAGAAAATACCAGCTGGCGAAAGTCCACAGGATAGATAAATGAATTACCTCAGTGCGTTGCTCACTGGAATTCCGATTCATAAACACGAGCGCTCGACCTGCATGCGAACTGCGAACTGACCAGTAAATCTATCTTCTTGGTGAACAACTTTTTGCTGAAAACTGAACGACGTGAGGATTTTCGTTACCAGCTACCGCAACACGCTCACAAGGAACGTAATCTATTGGCAGAACATCTCCCGAATAGATCTGCTCCACGTCACAGTAATGTTAAAGTGAGTGCCGTGCAACCCTGGTCTGGGCATGCTTCGGAATTTCTGGCGCTAGTACGCAATCACATAATGGCTCCATGGCGTTGTTGGCAGAACAGAATAACTTGGGTCTAACTTAATTTCATTAATTACTCTACACCGTACTGATAAGGTTCGTAGATATTCAGAAATGGAACAAAAAACGTACATCTCAGTTATGTCATCCGATAAACTGCATGTAAAAATGGTCTTAGCGTTTCATCATGATATTTTCTCGGCTAGTACTGTTACAACTATGATTAAAACTTAGGAGAAAATATTTGCACACACTGACAGACAAAAGAGGATTGGACCCCGTACGGTTACTGATGAGACTAGTTAGATTTCGAAATGGAATTGCGGTGAATATAAGTGCGCCTTATACAATTAGATTACAGTCACCCCATTGGACCAACCGAATAATTGTTATCACACTGTTATAAATATAACTGGTTATGACTATCAACTACACATACACTTAGTGTGTATAACTGCAATGATGAGTAAATTGCCCGAAGTACAGCCAATACTCAGCGACAGTTTATTTGTACAAACTTTCAAAATTACTAGGAAGAAAGTGACCATATCGCACAATTTTTGGAAGAATTTAAAATGCTTCGCATACAGCCACACAGTTCTCAAAATATCATTTTCAGTTTTTGCAGTATAATTCAATTGTTTGAGGTTATGTATCAGTTTTAATATCTGCAAACTTGTACAGTTTGGCAAACTTGTCAGTTCAGAGGAAACACAACTACGAAATTCCGGGCTTAGGTTGGATTTGAACCTGTCAAAGGAGTAGAATTCTTGGATGCGGCAAATGCTCCACCAGGTGAGCTCGGAATTCACACCGAGAAGTCAGAAACTTCCATTATGAACTCAGTCACCTGCCCACCCTATTGTGTTATATAAGATCTATCAAGTGACCCAGGAGTCGAGTCCACCGGAAGCCCAAACTGTTTGTAATTGGGCCTCTTCCATCTGCTGAACAATAGCCTTAAAGTATCCCAGCGTGAGATGCTTAAGAAATCCTACCCGAAAAGTGGATCCCCTGAATCGTTTTGTGGATTCTACAGGGCACAGTGGGTGGGGTGGGCAGTCGAGCAACAGCACTTGTCTCGTTTAGGAAATCTAAACCTGGATCTGAATCGATTCCGGCCGCAGCCCAAATTTTTGTCATTTGAGCCCTTTCTAGATCCATAAATTCGGCTGAGTGACTCTCACTGGTTCAAGTCTAAACAGTACTCCACGTTGTCCCACTTACATGTGTCATCAGAACATTTTTTTGTGAATAATAGCCGACAATCGGCTAGCGTTTGTCCTGGAAAGCCAATCAACGCAATGGGTGGGGTGGGCAGTCGAGCAACAGCACTTGTCTCGTTTAAGAAATCTAAACCTGGATCTGAATCGATTCCAGCCGCAGCCAAATTTTTGTCATTTGGGCCCTTTCTAGATCCATAAATTCGGCTGAGTGACTCGCACTGGTTCAAGTCTAAACAGTACTCCACGTTGTCACACTTACATGTGTCATCAGAACATTTTTTGTGAATAATAGCCGACAATCGGCTAGCGTTTGTCCTGGAAAGCCAATCAACGCATCTAATACGTACGTATAGTAGTAAAAACGAGCGGAAGCGTATCCACACTCAGCTACCATGCTTTTTAAGTTGCCGCTCACAAGAAACTTCTAGATAGTGTTCTCGTTGTTCGTATGCACCCCCATGTGCGTGTGTATGCGGCTTAGATACTGTACTGTACATACTTATGGATTCTAGAGGCCACGACATGGCAACTAATGTCAGTTATGTATGGCGTGAAAAAAACTCGTTCGTGTTAATTTCACTTGTGAATGTTTTAGGCAGATTGTCGCCTGTTTTAAACAAACAAACGTTTATCGGATGTCTGTGTGTTCATGCGGGCGGATGTGGTTTTGTCCTTGTCAAACCCTTAGCAAGTTAGAATAACTGTGCGTGCACACATGGTGTCATCTAATTTGAACGATTGCATGATGAAACTGCCAAACGGTGATAACAGTCTCGCGAGAACGTGCTTAGAAAACGAGTGGGGGTCATCTAAACTAACTTTCACTGGGACTGGATAGCTGGTACTCGAATCCGGATGTGTCGGTCAGTTGCCAGAATACCTCAGGTCAAAACAACTACCCTCACACATCGAGTGGACCTAGGGCCGAAGGCCACCACCAAAATAGGGGGACGGTCTTCCATATGTGACCAAACTGGCTCACAGACTATCAATTACCGTGGTCACTGCACTGTATCGCCGTTACTATACCCCCACGAGAGGGCCTTGAACAGCCATTCCTACAATCAAAAAACACCTCATTTGTACTTCTGATGGACCGACTGGTGCGGCATAGTTAAGAATATATTCTTTCCGGTTTGCAAACGGATATACATCTTAAAAACCGCACGAGTGATGACATTTGTCGCCTACTGCTGTCTAACATGAGTGGTGTGTGCACGTGTGGTCAGTTAGTCGGGGTAGCAACAGACAGGTTTTTGGTCAAATGTGTATTGCCTTAAATTCTGACGGTCAATTACTGTACATAGCCTTCCACCTTCCCACAACCCTGTTTATGCGATGCACAGATAACTTCTACTTTCAAATTTAAAACACTTGAGAAGAGGTGGTTAGGAGTGTCATTTTCATTGGGCCTCTGCCGGACACATATTGTCGAAAATTAACAGGAGGCGTTTAAAATCGGTTAGCTGCTTCAACTGTGACACTTACGGGGCATGACTCTTACTTTTAATTTGCTGTGCTTTTGTGTGGATGCTACGTATCCACTCAACCAAAGTGAAGGATCAGTCTGTTGCTCGTGTTGCTCACTTCTTGGCAGCGATCGATTACGTAACATCAGTTGCATGCCACTCAGTCGGCCAGACATCAGATCACTCAACCTCAACGCGGTTCCATTGATATGAGCTTTCCGAATATCAGTCGAATATCAATCGATTTGAATGAAGATGACGGACGGGCATTTCGCGATTTTACTGCAGGAAGTTAGATTGAAGCGTGCTCGTGTAAGGACTCAAAGATGGGCAATTCAGTGATTGCACTGACATCTTCCAAATTACAGGTAGTGACGATTCACTTAATGTATGAACTGCTGTCTGGTCAAATGGAACGAATGAGTGAACACTTCCGCATAACATTATCAATGGTTTTATCTATGAAGACTGCGAATATTGTTTGCCCAGAAAGACTGGCTAGTTGAAGATCATAATGCGCGGTATAGAAGCGTACTTCGTCTTACAATCAGAACACTGCTGTTCACACGACAAATTCACACTAGGAGTACTCAATTTTTGTTCGAATGTGGATGACGCCTAACTTGTGGTGTTCACACGGACGATCGATAGAGAGACTCAAGGACACATGCGTAGAAGTGAAGTGAACTGAGAGAGAGACCCATACTGATGCATGTCAGTTCTGAGCCAGTCAAGCACTTCAAACGGATCTTGAAAATTTTGTCGCTCCACGAGTGTACCTGAACTTCTGTGGACTGTACAGATTGAAGGCTAGAAACCACATTGGTGAAATTTTTGGGAAAGTACACCTGTCCCGGGTATTGTTCCAGAATTGGGCACAGGTTCATGAAGCAAAAACTACACAGTTGACACCACGATCACAACTGTATTTCCGATCGCATCCCACATATTTTTAAAATATTTGTCCGCCCCACTTTCCTGCCTATTACACCACAGTAATGGAAAGTATCCCCGTCCAGACCATAATTTTATCGCCAGGCGCTTAGTTCTGAAATGAGTGTTTCGATCATAGTTTTGTCGACCACGGACTAGACATCACTGAATTCGCCTACATAAAATGAACAGGTAACTTGAGCGATGTTTACAAATGCACGTGAGCTGAGTAATGCCCATCCAACTTTCGAATCGCGAACACAGGGTCGGAGTTCGGCTCCTGATTCGTACGAGAAGATAAGCCCCATTACTGGGCTCTGGTCAGAAACCGGAACCCTAAGTAGGTCACCAGTTTGAAAAAGCTATGATCAAAGGTGGAAGAGGTGCTCAGCTTGAGACAATCAGGGTGCCCACCTATTCAACAAACATTTCAAACCTTTGCCATTGTAATATGTATATTCAAGTCTAAAACAAGAAGTTGGCTGCTTGGTAATGAGATTAATACTTGGAGCCAGCGTATGTCGTATTTCACGAAGCGCACCCTCCAGAATGTCGTCCATGACAAAATTGAACAGGAAGGGGGAAACGGACACCCCTGACGAACACCACTAGAAGTGATGAACGCTCGAGACAGTTGTCCATAAACTCTCACTCTGCTTGCAGAGTGAGCGTACAGCGATCTCAATAGATTCACGTATTTCTCTGGTACTCCC
>QNGE01001625.1:65883-155320 GCA_008508345.1 Paragonimus westermani
TGATGATGATGATGATGATGATGATGATGATGATGATGATGATGTCGTATTTCGGTGACCACACACGAATCACAACTAACCAACACAGCTGACAGATCCTAGAGATTGTCCTCAATGGTCAGCCAGATTAACCTGTACAATCCAGTGCACAATCAATAACTGTCTTCTCACACATATAAGACCGACTACGATCACAATGTGTGACTCTTGCGCATCCTATTTTTGGTAAGACCGGAGCGTGTTTTTCGTACACTTTTGATTTCGTCTGCCAGTTTTGACAAGACACTGATAAGTGGCATGCATGACAGAGTCGTTATTAGATGCAAAAATGTGTAAACTACCGAAAAGCAAGTCGTACTTTTGTAGACAACACTAATCGAGACGCCCAACATTTTGAGACGTTCTCGTGAAACTGGTCAATCAGAACTACTCACTGCAGGGGAACATAAGTGTTTATTGAGGACTCTAGATTCAGTTGCGGATCTGGTTACTGCCTACCAGCAGCGATTGGGTTTTAAACTTTGGTCACGCTTTCACCATGCAAACCTGTTAACCATCGCGCCACTGGATTTCATACAAGGCAACAGCCGAATTATCATATGGAAACTCTAAGCTACACTCACTTTTGAGTATTGCACTGAATGTTTCGTTACTCGTACTTAACATGAGGCCAGATATACAGCGGCCAACAGAGATACCTCATGAACGAGTGGCCGGAGTTCAATTCCTGACCGGGTGGAGAATATACGCTACAGATGAGTTTTAGTAAGGTGGAAATTCGAGCGTAACGCCTCTTTGCAGAAGAGACTGGCTGGAACTTCTATGGAGATGTGAATGCAGAGATCAGTTATACATGATATCCGAGTTGACTTAAACAAAACCCCTAGTGCTTGCCAGTAACCAAATTATTGTTCAGCGGGTATGGTAAGTTATGTAACTTCAACTTAGAGAGAAGTCCTGGTCGTGGGATCATCGATTAGAGTTAACAGGACAGTTACTGTGTTTCTCCCGATGTGATCGGGAAATCTAAGCGTTACCCATAAACGAAAGTGGTTGAGTGTTTACATGCGATAACTCGTTCGTACCTAGTTCGAGGTCAAGGGTCCATTGGTCAAAGCGGTGCCCCATGAAAGCGAGGCTGCAGTTCTAGTCTCAGCCATGGCAAGGACATGCATTACTGACAGTCTGTGACAGTCTAGTGTCCCTTTTCGAACTGTGATGGTTAAATGTCCATACGAGTGTGAAAGCTAACATCAGTTGTGTATTGTGAAATTTATATCTGTTAAAAATCACCAACATATTACAAATCCGCCGAGCTTGGCATTCAGGTTGCAAAACCATCAACCCGAGCTACAAACAACACCACCACTGTTCCCAACCATCAGAAATATTACAAATCCACCCCATTCACTTCTGACGGTTGATTTTGCACATATTGTGACATATCTGTCATATGGATATGTGATCGTAATGTCTCATACGTTCACCCATTCTGTTATAGAGGTGCAGGAAGTTGTGAGTGAATTGAACCATGAAAACTTGTGTGTGCTTGAGTTTAGTCATTTTTGCCATCGAGCAACGCCAAAGATGTATAATGTACTAGTGAAGCCAACCTGATTGAACGCTGAAACTGGTCTAGAAGATCGATCGTTCGTATCCTTTTTCCAGGCTTTATATATGACTGCTTTTCCAAATGTGTTTGTTTGGGTCTCGGATGCATTAGAAGCCTCCATTTGTGTCACTACTATGTCAACTGCCAGCTAAAGCACTGACTGATCGATGGAAACGCTAAAGTTTCGGTTGAATCACTCAATGACAGATCGTTATCTTTTGTTTTCCATCCCAGTAGCAAATGTTCCAGACAATGAGCAAGTTCGATTACGTATGGATAACCGCCTGACACCGAGGTCTACTTCCCCGACTACATTGTTTGGTCTGACAACAACGACTCCTCGAAAGAACGAATCAACGAGTCACCGAGAATCCGTAAAACTGTCCGTTACCACCTATTCCGATAATCTGCAGTATTTGTCTGTCGAAGAACCTAGCAATACGAGTGTTCTCTCTTCACGGTCACTATCAGAATCGCAACCGCAGTATGTTTTGTCTGGATCTTTTAGGCCAGACCGTAGTCATTCGTTGGAGTCGTCACTAATGCCGTTGGCATCCTGTCCGGATGCTTATCCGCTGCCTGTCACCATTCACTCTTCCCCACAGGCGCTCGACAAAGAGGAGGAAGTGTTTCGTGGGAACGGGAAATTACAGGCAGACCTACAACATCATGGACCGACCTATCAAGCAACGAGAACCACACACTCACTGTTTGGAGAGTCCAACTGGCGAAATCAGAATACTCAAGAATTGTCAATGAATGTGGATCGTTCCGTTCAGCCCAAAGCTTCAAACACGTGTTCCGGTGTGGACTTGTTCGGCACAACAGAGCACCAAGAGGAACTGGTCAGCGAGGAACCGGAAGGCGAGGATTTGGAAGATGTGGAAGAAGAAGAGGACATCCTCAAACAACTAGAGACAGACGGTGAATTCAACGAGTTGATCGGTGACAGTACAAAACGCATGGCCCTCAGTTTGAAAATGAAATCGGACGAGCCTGACAATGAATTCGGTATGCACCCACTGATCCCGAACTCGCCGGATCATTTCGTGCATTTGATGCATCAGAAGCATCCGGTTTCAATGCAACAGCAACTTCGTGCTTCTAAACGGACACAGCATCAGTACGAGTCACCAGGTTCACCGTTAATAGGTAACAATCACTGTGGGTTACAACCGAGTGAAGCCTCTTCTCAGACCAGCGCAAGTGCTAGCGACAACGGAACTGGTTTAAGTACGGGCACGGAACAACTAGGAACTGGTGCTGGGGCGAAGCGACGTGGTCCGCGGACAACCATCAAGGCAAAGCAACTGGAAACGTTGAAAGCCGCATTTGCGGCCACCCCGAAACCAACGAGACATGTACGGGAAACACTTGCCCAAGAGACCGGCTTGTCAATGCGAGTGATTCAGGTAGGTGGAAGGTTGTATATGCCAATGAAAGTTATAGGTAGCATGTGCATATGTTATCGTTTAGGCAACCTACATTAAATAGTCATATGACTTGGTCGAAAATACCCACTGAAGTCATGAGAACGACAGAGTAGCGAACAAGACTTGTTTTCTGTGTTGGATCATCAGGCTAATTACAACACAATAAATATGAAAACAGTGACTAGAGTGAGTCAGAAAAACGGTCAATATAGGTTAAGGACGACATGCTTGTTATCAGTTACGTGAT
The DNA here is from genome assembly GCA_008508345.1 of Paragonimus westermani. NCBI lineage: Eukaryota > Metazoa > Platyhelminthes > Trematoda > Plagiorchiida > Troglotrematidae > Paragonimus > Paragonimus westermani. The sequence goes on from QNGE01001625.1 coordinate 69,176, forward strand.
CGCTGTTCCAAATCATGGGCTTGACTGATTGTGGTCCAGGGGAGGTTAAGTGTCCGCACGAACTTCTTCTGAGCGCAGAGGTCAGGCTTGCGCAATCGGATGCTGATTGCTTCGGCAACGGTCAACATTCGAAATCTCACCACTTTTGATCGATTCCTTGGCACTCGGCAGACAATCCGAAAAGCATCTTTCTTACTGACAGAATGACTGGAGTCAGTCAAATGGGCAACAATCGCGCTTGAAACCGTTTTAATCACACCACTGTTCAATCACACAGGATGGTGTTCACGTACTCTCTCCGACAATCGCCTTGTAGTACGACCAATATATGATGCTCGACACGAGCATACAAATGAGTACACACAATAATTGGTTGTAAAACATGGAAGTTTTTCTTTGAGTTGTGACATGATAACGGGTGTTGAACGGAAACTCATGCACAATTGAGCAGCAAGGTAGGTTGTTTCGACTGACTTCCTTAGCTTTCTGGAGATAAATTCGGCTATAGGATCTCCCCTGAAAGGAAGACTTATAAACGCAAGTTTCTTATTCATAGAGGGTGCCTTAAGTTTCAACTCTACCGCCTACATCGTCTTCTGAATGGAACGCATTCGGTAGCCATTCTACATGAACAGTCGTTGTAGAAAGTCTAGTTCAGCTTGCAAAGTGTCAAAGGTGCAGATCTCTAACGTTCTACCCGTCAGGCATCTTATGAGGTTTTGCTCTTGATTTAGCGGAACAAAACTGTCGAAGTGAATGTACTGGCCACTCCAAGTCTGTTTTCTGTACACAGTTCGTCTGCTTGAACCATCTTCCCTTCTTACTATACCAACATCCAGAAAATTTATTTCACCATTGTTCTCTGACTCCTTGGTGACTTTAGTACTGCTTTGAGCGGAGTTAAAAGCTGCCATAACTCTGTCCATGTTAGCATTCTCGTTGATGACGCAAAAAGTATCATCAGCATAGCGTTTGTAAAATGCAAATTGGTCGATGACCGCATCCAATTGGTTAGTTTCTAGTTTACTCATGAAAACGTCAGCTAACACATGACTCTTCTGTCTTCATCTGCCTTGGATATGGCCGAATAGTATTAATTTAGAAATCTGTAGTTTTGGTTGTTCCGTTAAATGCTCCGCAAATGTGAAAGCGATGTACGAAACAGATAATATAAAGTCAGGTAAAGTACTTTGTCGTATCAGAAACTATCACATAACACAAGAAGTCCGACATTTATGAAGAATTTGTCACAAATTTCAATTTCTCGATGTGAGATCTCATGATTTCGTCCAAGTGCTATAATGGCTGACATATGAATTTGATGTCCACTTGTGAGTCGAAGATGTTGCTCTCTCAATTACTGGTTATCCGGGAGATTCACCTTCGTCCGTACGATAGTACGAAGTATACAAGTGGAATCGAATCTACGCACAGATAATCTTAAACATGCTCATGTTAAATTAAGACACAGGTTGTCAATCGAACCTCCTACTTACCTGTAAGCCGTCACAAAACCGTTAACTGAATCAGTTACAAAGGTCAGTGATGATGGTCTGGTTGTGCTATCTTCTAACCGTACCAGTGAAAATTTGCATGTTGGCAGTTACTCGGCCAAATACCTATCCGAAGTGATTTTGATAGTACGTACTTGTGAGTTTGCACGTTTCATGCGATCACGCCACTCAATCGATATTTCCAGGATTCATGATAATTGAGAGTACGACATAGATGACTCGTCAGTCTGGACTTTGTCTGCTTCTCAGCAGCAAGCCAGAATGCACTTACATCATTCTACCCGAGTAACAGTCATCACATATACATTGATGAATGGCTCAAAGCTGATTCTGTTATCCACCTGCAGCCCTCAAAAAAGATATATGTTGCAGGAACAGCACACACTTGACGAAATTCGCCTCGAGTTAGCCTGTCACAGTAACCGAAAACAAAGGTCGCCTGCTCTCAACCACACCATAAGTGGCTTGCACTGCGTCACTTGTGGACCCACTCACACAAGACGTGTCCGGTGTAAACCCGAAGAATTAAGATCAGGTGGCGTGTGAACGAGCCCTTCGTGTCCAGCCGGTCAATGCTGGTTAGCCATTTAACAGACTAGCTCGAAACTGAAACCCCTATATCTTGATACATGAACAGACAGAGACTCCAATGGTAGGATATAACCTGGGAAGAAAAATATTAGGGACGCAATGTAAGAACTTGTTCAATATACGAGTACACGTTAGTGCACTCTGGAGGGGATATGGCGAAAGATCAAAATGTAAGGTTGGACTGGAAGAAAACAGACAAAACATTCACCAGACAGTACACCGACAATGCCTAAGAAAAGGAAGGGTAGAAGACCACTGACACTCAGGTTTGTGAAAATGGGAGCACGTAAGTTCCAGACGACACCATTAGTTGGTTAATGTGAACAAGAAGAAAGTGGACATAACGGATACAATCTGCTTGAGCCTAAAGTACTCATTGACTCTTCGCCTACGGCATACTACGCCTACGTTAGTGACATGCTAATTGAGGTAGCCAGCGCATTCGCGGCAGCACACACTACAAAGCCATGTAGTCATGTCACCACGACCCATGGCACCGATGGTTCCCTTTTGTACCACACGCTTCTGTTCGCGGTCGAGCAGTTGCTGCTCATTGAACTTGCGGGCGCCCGTCCGCATCATGTTTCTCCAGATCGTCCGGCTCAGCGCTAACCCTTCCCAACACCTAAAATCGACGTTACAACGCGAGAAACTCACTTGGGTTACATCCTGGTGTCTCAGTTTCTGACCACAACGACTTCGTCCACTTGATTTCAGTTGTCCATACAGCCGCTGTTTCGAGATGCGTTCATTGCCCACCAGACGGACGTGACGTTGCTGACGAATCATCAGTGTAATTTCCATTCCATTCATGTCCGGTCGCTGCACACCATCACACACACACACTCGCAAACACGTAATTAGGGTTTTCGACTTTAACTCTAGTTATCTGAGTAGTGACAAATACTTTCAAAAGGGCTGGAGCAAGTCTAGTCGATGTAGTTCAGCTTCCCCCGAACATAAATCCCAACTATATGCTTATCTGCACGATAAGGCTGCAAAGTGCTATTGTTCGGCTGAACTGTGTCTACCTCACTAAATCTGACTAGTGAAACATAGCAGTCACAGCGACACAGCACAAAGACAAGCAAACCATTGATCTGATGTGCCACAAACGGTAGATGCTTACTTCATAGCCTACTCTCCTTTTGGTTGGGCTTGATCCAATCGGTGCCAGTCCAGTTTCGTTCTGGAATCGGACGACATATCCGATGCTCAACTCGCTTTATTAGTCCGGATGAGGATGGCCGAATTTCTGATGGTCCTCTTTCGTAATCTCCTGAGCATAGTTTTCCAATGAACATCACGAAGAACCTTGAACCTTATTCCTGAGCCTTCAACGCAAAATCTAGTATCATATTTTCTGAGACTTGCAAACTTTAGATTAAGTTCACTTTGTGTAGCATACACCAGAAGCGTGTTCCTTACTCAGTAAGCGATACTCGGAGTACCCACAAAATCGATAGAATTTTGATATAGTTTGATTGGTTCACAACTTAAGAAAAATGTTTGTCGCACGAATATGTAAAAACGTGGTACACTTTGTTTGATTCAACGCATTTCATTGCTTGAACACAAGACCTTTGGGAAGAAGGTTAGCTGGAAAGTTCTTTGGGATGTGAAAGCTCCGGCCATTTGTTGGTAGTGAGCAATGTGTATCAATAATCAATGTCAGTAATGAAAATACCGCTTTGCCAGCTCATTTCTGTGATTTCAACTTAGAAAGAAATCCTAGTCGTGGAGTAATCGATGGGGGATAACAGGAGTTACAGTACCTCCTTCCAAATCCATCGGACAATCTAAGCATTACTCACAGGCGAACGTGACTGAGCGTTTGCATATGATAAATCGGTCATGTTTAAGATGGAGTCACTGGCGCAATGATCAACACGCAGTTTAAGTTCTGACAATGACAAGGATATACACTACTCATGTGTCATGATATGGGCAAAACCCGGCTCCAGTGTCTCATTTTGAATGGTCTATCTGAAAAGTCTTTCAGAATGCGACGGTTACGATCAGTTGTGACTGATGTTTGACTTGTATGACAACTTGACACGAGGATGTCACGCATACAGTACCGCTTAACAGCTAAAGGTACTTCACATGTACACTTTTATGGAAGATGTAATCATCAGTGTTCAAAGGTGTTTGACATACAGCACAACCGGAATAGTCTAAAAGAACACGGAGTTGTAATGGGATGTAGGTCAAGATTTATCCTGAGTTTTTGTTTAAAGGAATAACTAAAATCGTCACCGCTGCACATGTACACATGTTATTGGTATCTTTGAAAGCCTTTTGGTACAGGATGGAAACTTCACTATTTCAATAAAACAATACACTGATCCGTGTATCCGCCAGTCCACATCGTAAGTCCTATGTCCAAGTATCAAATAGGTGCGCGAATCCCGGATGTCAAACCACCAATAAACATGAAGCACCCTCACAGGAAGACGGTAGGTATGTGAATGGGCAGAGCTTTTCAACCAAAGATTAACTGAGTGATACTGTTATTGAAAGATAGTAGAAACTTGGAACCGTAATCACAAATAAAACATCATTCACGACTGATATCAGCGTTCGCGGTCACGGAGGTATCTCAGCCAGTCTCTCGAGAAGAATAACCTCCACAAGCGCATTTTGCTCTCTCTAAAGCTCAGTCGGTGATGAATGCCTTTGCTATGGTAGGTAATTGGACACCCATCCTGCTTTCGTGAGGCAGCTTTTTTTTACTGCAACCATTGATATCACATTAGATACAATCGAATCATCATGCCAAGGCGCCCAGTTATATTCGCCGTTGAGTACTGCTCAGACTGCCCGGTCGCCTTGACAAGGGACGCAGTAAGGCGTGTCTGCAATTTAACTCCTGGTCGTGATGAGGATAGACACTGCTGACGAGCTGTATCAGGGACGAAACTCGATCCCAGTTTTCCTTTTCGAGAAGGGTTGGTTGAAATGTCTGCTAATGTGAAAGCTGAGTTCAATCATCGGTGGTGTTTCATTTCTGTCAATCAAGGTCTCTTGTCATGTAAGGACTTTGAAATTTCCAACTCTCTAGCAAAAAGCGTACACCACACCTTTCAGCCATGAGAATCATTTATTTCGTCAAACTCCTTAGATCTTCATTCACAATGAGATTTTTGAAACTGGCCTTATGTATATTTCAAACCCATTTAAAGCCATCTGTCTATCGATCGTTAATTTCTTTTCAAAACATTGTGTTATTTAGTCCCACAACTCAGCCTCGTTAATTGAAAACCGTTTTGAGCACAGAAAAAAGTAGCGAGATCTTTCAGCTAGTTCATCCATTACACCACGTCGCAGATGCGCGGAATACGCTAAACCCAGGCACAAGGCGGTGAAGTGAAGCTTATACTGATGACTACATGATAGGGAGTTGACAACGCTAAAGCTGATGTTGTTACTGAGCCGAGGTCAGTAGACTCCAATATCCCTAGCACAGTTATGCTAATAGTTAATACAGTTGTATCCGTTTGACTGGGCAAAACAACATGAGCATCGATGTTGACGTCACCAGCCCATTAACTACATCTCTGTATGGACTGCAAAATCGTGTCATATGACATGAGCCACAGGTTCGAACCCATCTAAATCAGTTCCGATGAGCAAAATAAGCAAGAAGTCGGGCCAGTTCAAGGTCTGAACAGCAACAATATACTGACATGGATATCGTGTAGTAGCTTAAGCAACAAGCTGTTTCAGCCATTGTCTGACACTTGTTGGTGATGCCGGAAACTGCCAGAGTCCAATGTCATCTACATGACCATCACCCCAGGCAGTTGTGATCGAAAGAAACAGGAGCTGTCCATTGTCCTCACATTGCCTTGGCGATGGCTGGGGCTGTGCACCAATAGACGACTGATATTTCATTGTAATGTGCTTCTCGGTTTGGTTTTGATTTGATAAAATTTAACACTGTGTATTAGGTACTCGTAAGGATTTAGTAAAATCTGTCATGGTACAAATCGTGCAACATAGAGTTTCTAACGTCCATTTTTGGGCTTATGCACATGTTGAGTCACAAAGAATGTCTCCATTTCACACACAGATGCTAACCTCTCATACAAATACACTGAGCCTCGGTTTCATTTATCCAACTTGCAAACACCTGCTGTAGATCCGGTTGTGTTTATTTGGACCCATCAAATAAGACTTGCTCAACGGACTGATGATTACCTCTGGCTCACATACTAGCGATTAAGTAAATAACGTCAATCTTTAAGATCAATACATGCAGACTTGTGGTTCGAGCCTGACTCAACTGATGGGTTTTAGGAATGAGATCGAGCAAAAGTGAGTACAAACTATGCGCCTGAACTTTGTTGCAGATTTCTATCAAAATTATGCAAATTCACGGTTTAAATTTCGACAACCACAGTTCGCCTACCCCACTGGTGTCCCGAAATGACTGACGCCGAGCAGGCAGATCACGTGTCGCCAGCAAACAGACGGGTCCGGTAAGCATTGCTGTGGTCAGTTGGTTCATGCCGTTTGAACACTATGCAAATGAGACAAAGTCGAGTACCCGTCTGTCTCCATGCTGTTTGTCTATTTATCTACCCCCTTATCGGCCTATGCCTGTTAGTTTGCCACCGAGTCGGTCGCGGTTAACTAACGACTTTCATTATACATAGTCAAAACAAACGAGCCCTTACAAACGGGTGAAGTTCACCTTAATAATCCCAGTTGACTAGTGATGCATACTGTTCACACAGCGGTGGATAATCGGTCAAGCTTATCGTTTCATCCACCCGTAAATTGGATTTGCCTGTCCTTCTCGTCACTACCGTCCGGTCTTCAAACCATCACCCTAGTCAGTTCCTAGTCTCCCAAGCCTAGCAACAGAGCTGACCTGAAATCTCCACACGCTGCCTTGCTCAAATCTGGTCAAGCTCATGCACTCACTACGACTATAGTCTGACGATTGTTCTAACATCATTTGGTCTAATCATATTGACGGCCGGCGTTGCTGCTTCATTGCCAACGTGCAACCCCATGGTGGCGGTTGTTGTCTTAAAAATACGATTCCGTACGTAGACTCATTTCCATTCGTTCTAACCGGACAGCGAACGGATTTATCCGATACTACTGTGTCCCGCTTGTTCCGTATTTGCAACTACACATAACAGATGATGTGCGCGTAACTTATTGGTGTCACTAACTTGATCGAACCGTCTCTAGAGTAGGTATCATGATAACGTAATGTATTGTTTTGAACTACCGTGAACGTGTTCGAATACACAGAAATAACACAAGCTATCGTTTGAATCAGCTGACCAAATGGGGCATATAGAAACAATAACGGTGGTTGAAACGTAGAGTATTACAACGTGCTCGTAACGTTGTGCTATTCCCAGTCTGTTTATCAATAACGGTAGTGTATTCGAAACTGGGCTAACTACACACAAGCAAGCGCGCATACATATCTCAATTGAGAAACAGGCCAGGTTGGCAATCGACTACTTGAGAAGGTGAACAGATGAATTGAGGCCATAAATGTGAGGGATTCAAACATTCGGTCATCGACCTCATATGCATATGAGGTTCCCAGATCCAACGGTAAAACTTTACAGAAACGAAACAGATCACTCCCATGATGAATACCGAAGATTAACGATTGCCAGTTGTTGACGATATGGTTAGATAAATATTAAATTTGGTCACAAGCTGACAGCGAGAAAAACATATTTTGTAGCAGAACAGAAGAATGTATGAACTGTCAGGCGAACAGATGAGAGCGAACTTTTTAGTTAAGAATAATTATCGAAATAATATGGACAAGTCTTACGAACATATTACTTGCTGATAGAGAATCTCTCCCGCCTTGTAGGCATCAAACGAACCAACCTGCTAAAACGAACGAAGTTGAAAGGAGTGTACAGACTGTTTTGCTCCACTCATGGTTCCACTTACAAACAAGTAGGTGGTCATAAAGTCAGAGAGAATGGTTATGAAGAGGCCGTGTAATTCTGCCGTCCACACTGATTATGAAGACGAAAAGACCCGGAAGTCTTCTATATTCTTCAGATATAAAAATGGAGGATTCCTCTAGGTCAAGTTCTGTTCTAACAAGAGAAATTCCAACTAACCTGGTCTAACAGTAGTGGTCATTGCGCAATTAACAGATATATTAAGTAAAACACCTAAGGTCAGATGTTTTGGAATTTAGTCGACACAGCAGAAATGACGAAGTATCACCACGCTTGCAATTCTATCGATACTAGCTTAGTAGAATACGCTGTATCAGGAAACGTATGTGATCCTGAATGTCCAACATATGTCGTACTCAGTGTGGTTTAACATAGCCACCGTGGTGAACATGCCTCTGACACAGGATGTAAAATATCGTCCTGTCTAGCAGTAAACTCATGTGCATCTTTAATTGGTGGCTACCTCAAGCACTTTCTATTAAAGCAACCGAAAAGAAGACAATTCTTTACTCGTGGTTCAGTGATAAACCAGTTAATGAGCTACTGACCAAGTAGCCATATTCTGTGTAGTATATTACGAAATTTTCCTGAACGTGATGAACAGGTGCAGCTGTTGCATCTCCGTCTACAGCAGGGCGAGAAAGGGCAAAGTCTCATTTTCACTGATTGCTAACATGTGTTATTGCCGTGCTAAGAACAGCAGCAACACCTAGATGGTTTGTCAGCACTGCAAATATTCAACTTCAAGCCAAGTGATCGGTCTGTAAGATGAATATCGTCCACAGTCTGATAAAAGAATATGACAGTCAGAAATGAACTAAACAGGACTTGGGTAAACACACAGTCCTGCCTACCTCCTGTGACCGTGTTAGAGCCATCGAGAGCTGTAATTCACGCGACTGTATCATTATTCCCATAGCAGCTCGGGAAATTGATCAGAATGATTAATTGGTCTGGTAGGTAAAGCTTATCTGAGATCATCATAGTCCACAGAGTCAAGTGACTTGGTAAAATTGATGAAGGGAGCGTACAGAAACTGAAAACGTCTGTGACGCACTTCTTGAAGCCGATGAGCGACAAACGTTATGACCAAAATGTTACTACTGACCCGGAAATCGTATTGCCTCAGGCATGTTTGCTTTAAACTTATTGGTTTTCAACCGACTGAACAGTGGACTGGTCAAGAAGCTAGTGTCATAGTTTAGCAGACTGATCCTGCAATAACTATAAACTACTTGCCTAGGTCAATCAACTCTGAGAACATCTGAGATGACAACAAGCCTACAGTCTGTTATGACGTTTTCCACTCTATACCTTTTCCAGTCTAATGTGTCCCGATTGCAGTTTAAGATGTCTCAGGTAACTGGGTTCAGGTAAGTTAGTTTGGTTTACTCACCGCACTTGTCAGGACCGCGTCCTTTCATTCTAAAGGAGTCAACCTATCCCTGTTTTCCGATCGAACCTTGTGCACATTAGCTGTGCAAACCTGTTGGACGTTGAAACCCGGCTAACCCTTAAGACACGGCTTAAATCGACACCAGGACACCTTAATTTAGGAAAGTTTTAGTCCAGTCCGACTAATTCACTACTCTACTAATGTGCTTACAACAGTCACGTTCGAAGGTGTTCTGTTGTGTGCTCAGAAGTTCTGCGTTTGCGTCGAAATGGACTTACTGAAGCCTACTCTAAATTTGGCAGAAACCCATGCTACAGGCAGTTAACACACATTTGACGTCACTTGTTCTGTTTTCTCCGTTCATAATCTTGACTTTCTAGAGAAACCTCACTAATCTAGCTGTGGACACCGCTGCGTAGGATCCTGCTGTCATCCTTGATAGAGTTGCCCGGACACTTAACGATTGTACATTCTTCTTGGATATCAGTATTGTGATTGAATTCTGGTCGACACTGAACCCATCCAGACAATTCTATCACTTAATTTCAGTCGTCCAAAGGCTTACTGTCGTGAAATTCTCCATATAGTGGGTCGTAATCTGATGTTAAAGCCACCTACAGGAAAAGTGTCAACTCCCTGTGTTAGTGATGTGACTGGTAGTTGTGTGCAGACCAGAGTTTGTATGTTCCTTGTAGAGAATAAAGTGTGACATCAAAGTAGACCGTGAGCATATCCTGACTAAGTAATAAACATATCTCCGAAAACAGATTAGACGCCGTTCGGTTCTCGTTAACTCATAAAGTTTCGTTCGGATCCCCAATGTGTTTCCAAATAGCCCAACGTGGCTGAAATCCTAACCGGTCCGTCTAACAGAACGACGGTCAGAGTGAGGTCACTTCTGAGAGTCAAGAACAACCATAGTGTACAGGTTACAAGTCGTAGCATGCATCATGATAGATGTACCGTTTACTGACACTAGGACAACCCGTACACCTTCCTCAGACAAGTAATGCTAGTTATCCGTGATCCCCTGTGGGAAGATCATTCATCAGTTTACAACGTGGACACTCGTTCAGCGGTTGTAAGCTGACCCTCACAGTAGTCCGAGGACTGATGCGCATGGTTGCTCGCCTTCTTACCCATAGTCATTTAACATTTTAGTTGAACAACGCCTATTCACTTAACTCAGCACAAGTAATTTGTGTTGCATCATTTGTGGTTCAGCTAACTCACTCATTCGGTTCCTGTGTGAACCCAACTTTGTAAGACGATGATAAATACAAGTGGAGGCTTTGGTAGCGCAGATGGCAAAGGTTGGTCAGCCAGATAACTAATTACAATGAAAGCTGAGATTGTGTTCTGTCAGAAGAACACAGAACTATTCTCCATGAGTTAACTTCATGCTCGAATTTCATTGCTGGAATGCAATACAGTTTATTGCACGTGTAAGATGAAGTATTCAGGCAGTTCTAATCTTTGACTTATTGACCTGATAAAGCATTCCGAGTGTAATATATCGACATAGCGGAAGAAAAGAACTGAAGTAGGCTACCGCAACACAGACAGCTGAATTGAGATCGTGTGGTTTACCGTACAATGAGAGGTTGCTGGCTTATTTTAATAAGCACAAGAGAAACAAATCAACTTATCTGAGTCTGAAGTACTGAGTGTCTGTTCGTCAGTGGTTATCTGTGGATGCGTCGACAATTTGCCACTTCGAAACGGGTGATGCATTTGCGGCTGTACTCTTAGCAACGCTACACGGTCATCTCGGTAACTGACGATATCTATGATTTCTTCGCGTGGTCCACCTTCTGGCAACCAAAGTTTCTCTTATCTGCCTTTAGCTGCCCCATAGCAGTTGATTCGGAATCTGTTACTCACTCCTTCTACTTACTATTCTTAGTTAACGAGTTTTCTTTTGTATTATTGTGGGTGAATTTCCGCCTACGTCTGCCATGCGTATTGCTCCAATGTTCGAAACCACTTCGTGCCACCGATGATCTATGATGCATCTTGAATAATGTAAATGAAAGCAGCCCAGGTATGGCCCAGTTCTTCAACACAGCGCCCACCCTTCATTGTCGAACAACAGCATGAACATCACCATGGCTTTGTGGCCAAATAATGTTGGACTGTTATTCCTGAAGGCGCTTCTTTCCTGACATTTGGTAGTAGCACTCGCCCTGGTCACATGAACTAGCACCTCTCCACTCGGCGACAGAGTTATCGACTAACTGATATCAAAGCAACAGAATTCTGAACAACTGTCCTCAATTTCACCGGTTAGCTAGATCTTTGGAGTGAGTGTGACATCGTTCTTAGAGAAGGCTAACAGGTATCTGATACAGATTTGGCTGTATGCAGTCATTCATATAGAATATGACTGTCCTACCACAGTTCTGTAGCCCTACGATCACTGGAGTTCGCCTGCAGATGAATCGATACAAGTTCTTAAACCCCGTGAGCTGTAGTCATGGTTTCCATTAATCAACTCAAGATTTCCGACCCACACGTTTTGAAGCCGACGAGCAAAGCTGCAGCAGCTGGTTGTTGTTGTTGGTGTTATGTAGATTAAATAACCTTCACAGCGCCCTCACTGTAATCTTGTTTACTCCCTGTATGCTGCGTTACTGCAGGTCATTCTCACTGAAGTAGATAGCCCCGGTCATGAGATATAATTTTCAGTCACATTTCCGTTTGGTTTTCACCACAGGTTAAACTTCCAGTTTTCACAACACAACAGGTTTGATTTCGTGTGACGTGCAAGGTCATACGATAGTTGAGTGCTACCCGAACCAACACAAAACAGATGGTGTAGGGAACTCCAGCACGTTACCGGTATGCCTGGTAGACCAGCCGGGTTACCACTGAGCTATAGTGAGTGCCTCTATCACTGTCTTACAACGTCATTCTTCCTACTGCCTTCGTGCCTGATTATCTCTCTCCCATTTTGGTGGCATAACACATCGTGATAACAGAGCGTATTAGTTCTGTTAATTTGACAATCATCGTCAATACCTCCGTTTCAGTCAGAATATACAGACGGGATATATTACTGTGGTTTATTCATCTATTTAGGATCATATGACTTGATCCGGTATTCTGTATACCATTCCATTTTTAAATACATGTTGTTAGCACCAAGTCATTAGCTTCCATTTCAAAAATACGACGGAAGAAAGGTCAGTGAAAATAGTCAAGGAATTCCAAAAATGCGCTTTCACTGACATTTGCTCATCGATATTGGAAAAAAACATCAAATTTGTTGTCAGTGGTATTGCTTCTGTCTGGAAATCGCTGCCTTAAAACATTCCCACAAACCGCACTAGCAAACCACGAATAAGCAACGTGACGTTATTAAACTTTCATCGGTTGGGACGTTCTCGTCTGTATCTGGGATATCTGCTGGAAATATATTTTCCACGTCTAGAAAAAGTCGAAATGATTCATTCGTTCCTTCACGTAAGTCCACGACCTTGCAACGAATCACCTGAGCATTCGGGTAAACATCAGCATTCATTCATCAGCAGTCGACGTTAGTATTCAAGCTTCCGCTCGCTCATGATATCATCACATTGGACGACGAAATCTATGCAGTATACGTGCTAAGTTCGATGAATAACCGAACAGTAAATTCATCAACGTGAGTTGTCAAAATCACTAATATTTCAACTAATCTCTTATGGAGTTTGTCTGATTCGAACTTCGAATGGAACTATTTAAGCAAGCATGAAACGAAACCAAGCCATCAGAGAGCAATGACGGAAGACTGGAAAGGCAAATATTTCGAGAGATAAATCGAAAGCGACTGGATGGGCACCTAAGTCAACATTCGGGCTGACATTAATCAGTCGGCTAGTGGAAGGAACATAATATATAGTGCATAGTGTCTTCATGGTTCACGGTTTTCCGTTCAAATGAAAACGGAAAGCTGATTGTTCAGGCAGAACTAGGGTCATTTTTTCGACGACATCGAAAATGGTCGAGAAAAGCACAAATTATCAACTGAACAACAACAACACAAACCTAAACGGGCACACCCACCCTGTCCCGCAAAATGTAGCGGGTCTCTGGGGCCTAATTTCGTTATTTGCTTTGAAGTGGTCAAGTTCCTCTTTTGTATGCGTCTTTTGTGTAACTGTGTATGTGGCACATCTTCAGGAACTAGCTTATTTGTTTGTTTGTCTGTGTGTGCTTGTGTAAACCACACAGTTTACAGTGCTACGATAATGTTGTTCATTCTCCTTGAACAACTGTCCGAAAGGTTGAATGAGCCCGAGGCAACTCAGCACACCGTGAATGACACGCCGATGAAATCGAATTACTAGAAAATATGGTCATGCTAAAGGGCGCACAAAGGAAGTAGGTGGCAGACCACCTGTGCTGTCCAGAGAAGCAGAGGAATCGATCTTAGTGATGGGTTATCAAAAGAGAGGAAATCAGATGGAGTTGCTCTTACGCACAGGGTTCGGTTCGTGAGAAAGAGACCAGAGTACCTCCGAAATAGTAACGACTGGCTCAGCAACGCTTATCGAGTGGCATTTACCCGACTCAAACCAATAGGGTACTGATAAGAGACACTTGCAAACCTCGGACGTTTACGACCGTTCCACAACAAATAAGCACTTAATGTCAAAAAATTACACAATAAAAACGTGCTAGGCGGGAACAATGCGATCAAACACAAATCGACTACAATATGGACTCGTATACAACTCAGCTGTGTTTGAGGAAACTTTCGATATCTTAGCTAAACTAGTGCATTAACGCTACATAAAGCAATACTAAATGGTGTTTATATGACAGTAATGCGGAAGGGTTGTCAAGAAAAGTTCTGGGACAACTCCCCTCAGCCAAACGTCTCACACGGGGGGACATTTGTGTGTAACAGGTTGAGAATCGGAACGTTTAGTCGATTTATTCAAAATGGACTGAGAGTAGGAATATGTGAATGGATGTTTCTGTTTATGGAGGTTGTTAGCATACCACGTCCATGGTGGTGACCTCTGTGAACTTTTGATACAATAGAGCCAGAAAAGTTAACGTAGTTGGCTAAATTACTCGGTCAAAAGATTTGTTCACCGAATGAAGTTTGTGGTTGTGTATTCGAGGCAACCGTTTAACTGATAGGCTGGCACTCTGTAGTTGAGTTAAATGCTATTAAAGATGGGACGTAGTACTGTTGGCTGTTTGGTGTTGGGTAACCAAGTGATAAGAACGAATACCATCGTCTGATCGATTTTAGCCCACAGGACGAACGGAAGCAACGGCCAAGATAAACAGTTCATACACTCACCTGCACTCCTGATGACGGCGACGACGCAATCAAGTGCATGAGTTTGTGGACTACAATCTGCTTATTCACGTGTCATACGTTTGATTTCCCGGCATGCGCGGTAGAGATGAAAAACAGCAAAGCCAAAACAACTGTTTATCATGTCGATGGAGTTCAGTGCGATCATCAGTTTGCAACTGGTTGTCTGTCAACTCCTTCTGGGGTCTGGGATTCCGCCTTCTAGTGCACAAGCCACATACGGTTGTTCGATTTTGGTTTGTGAGAAAATGAATCTCAACAGCTAGAGAAAGTGCTATTAGTCAATAAAATGGAGAAGAATTTAATGAATACGATTAATTATGGCGTAAAATATCCGTCCCAAATTTGAGTACGAATGAAGTTGAACAGCTTGGGCGTTTTGTTTAACACGTTACTGGTAAACAGATTGAAAATGACACAACGTTACGAGCAAGTTGTAACACTCCACGTTTCAACCACTTCGGATGGATTTCCTCAGGAGTGTTGTCCTGAAGAAGACCACCCGAGGTGGTTGAAACGTAAAGTATTACAAATTGCTTTTAACGTAATGTTATTCCCAACCGATTTATTAATTATGTTGCTACTGTCAGCCAAATATATACAATCTACCGTCAGAGGCTGGCACGTTGTACTTGCTTAAAATTCAGAAAGCCGGTTAAAAAAGTGTGCCTTCCACCTGATAAGTGCTCCGATTAGGTGTACTTTCACCTACAATTTCATTAACTACATGCAGTGTGTATCGGCTGGTTCATAACCGAGGTTGGCCCGATCCATTTTATGAATCTATTTTGCATCGAGTCAAACTATAGGTAAACGCTGTTCGATAGCTTGCTGATAACAAATCCTGTGGCATTTGCCACCCACAGTAATTCTATCTTTAGCTTACTCCACGTTGTATGAGGAGTCACGGAAGACGACGTATACAGGTCAGCACGTATACCAATATCCGTTCTTAAAACAAGTTAGTGTGCCGTAATGATGACTTTGTTCCCCCACCACGAACACAGATTGCTACAAGACACCGGTGATAAAAGCTGACGGCTGTAGAACAATTTTTGCTGGAACACACTGTCTCTTAACCATTATCTATGCTGAGGCTTTGTAAAACCAAAGAGTGTTCTTTCACTATGATCAACGAAAATAAAATAAGTGAACGATTGTCAACAGTATTCATTCCAATGCAATTTATTCTGTTGCAATGGTTTATTATAGACGTTCTGTCTTTCTTCACGTACTGATTTAGTGAACGGAAGTGTTTTATACTTACCTGCAAACATTACGGAACTGGTGAGTCCTCCGAACAGCTACGACACAGTTGTGCTGTAGTCTTTACTTGGATAGAGAAATCAGGGTCTCAGGTTTCTCAACACTGTGGAGTTCAAAACACTTGTCAGACCAAGCTTCTGATAGGTTGACCAACACTGAACACCTCCAACTAGCAATGAGAATGGATTTAAGTTACCAGGTTTGCCAATGAGCAGCTGACCACTATAAGTGACGAACATCATCAGCTTGAACGTCACCCACAAGTGATCGCAGCTGTCGCATTCCCTTAGACTTTCCAGTTGGCCCCTCTCGAAAAGAAGCACTAGACGGGTTTCCCTGTACTTAAAGCTTGTTAACGGTGCATATCCTTACCACGGTCGGGACTGGAACTCCAGCCACGCTTTCCTCAGGCAACCGTGTTGACCACTGTGTCACCGAACTCATATTAGGCATGACCGAATCATCACATGTGAACGCTCGACCACTTTCGCTCGTGAGTAATGATCGGAAACTGAACCCCACCACACAGATTTCTTGTTGGGAACACCTGGTTAGCCGGTCCGTTTTAGTAATAACCTCACGCCATAATGATTCCCATTCATTTTGTAGGCAATTCAGCCGACTTACATATGACTCTGTTTCATTCCGAACTGTGTCGATTCTGTGAGCATCTCTCAGCCGTTTCGGTGCCCGGCTATTGTAGTTACCTAACCGTCGGGTGAATTTCACTCAGCCTATTCAGTTCGTCATGAAACAGGGCCAGAAACGAATCCGCTTATTCGTCTACGAGGCTAATTGGATTGCCGACGAGCTATATTGGGAAAGATACATATTCAAGCCTTATTTTTTCCTACAGTTTTTTCAATAGTATTTATTATTGCTACCATCGGCATTTGAACTCCCACCTACACACTTGTAAAGCGACTCTCTTGAAAGCTGCATATGGCTTGGTTGTGTCAAAAACGTGCTATAGTGTGAAGTCCAAAAAGGACGAACTCTAGATTAGTCGAGATGAATATGAATATAGAAGTTGCAGTCAAATGTGTTCAACTGACAGCCATCGGAACCATCGACCGGTCTTCGAAGAGGAAACTTGTGCTTTCAATTTGACTGACAAGTTAATACCACGGGGCTATCGTCTGGAGTGAAGGAGTTACTGCTTCTCTTCTCAATACGATCAAGTAACCGGTACATTGCACGCAAATAAATGTGTCTGGTCACTCAAATGTGATTCTACGATGACCGTGCTTAATTTGAGGTCACTGACATACTACTCATCAATATCACCTCCGTGACACGTGGACTGGATCGTAAATCCCTTCTGGGGTCAACATGTGCATTACGGATGAGATTTAACAAGAGCGCTGCCAAAGTCCAAGGTTCCTTTTCGAAGCAACCTGTTTGAAATGACAATGCGAATGCTACAGATACGAGCAAATGTGAATGAGTCCCACTGTAAGCCTAAAACGACGTTAAAATTCATCCCTCTGTTACTAATGTTAATTCCAAAGTTATACCCCTCCCAAACAATATTAATTCAATTCCGGTAAAATGTTGACTAATTTTGGAAGTGGCGAAACACTACTTTCTGTTGCCGTCACCAGAACTCAACGGACCGCATTCGGATAATTTGGAATACGTGCATGTGACTGACTAGGCAATCAACTGTTGATTCCATTGTAGAGTGCTGATCCACATGGTTTCCTGTGTCATACAGTCCACGGATAAACAACACTAGCTGCTCAGCAGAGTGACTAACTGTACTTTGGTATTGAATCCGTAGACTTAGACTGAACTGCTTTCATAGAGACTGTGGAAGGGAACAGAGAAGAACCGCGTGGAAATTAACCACCCAACAATTTCTCCTTCGGACTAGTTTTACATAAAACATTCTTCTGAGAACTGATACTTCGTTTTACTACGGTTTTACAACTCCGTTTTACTATCAGTACAAAGACAGCGTGTTGCTTTGAACGTCACCTGTGCTGAACATTGCTTGTGACCCTTCACTGGCACTGTTCGCAACAAGCAAATGTTAGTAAACACGTTTCTCACAAACTGCCTATTCCTAGTATATCATGTTCCACACTCTACTGGGCCAATTATCCGGAGTGGTGTTATACTTACACTTGTAACAATAGTTCCCGTTCTAAAGATGATTCAAGAAAATTGTGCCCTCAACAAAACTAGGCATTCAGATTCACTCATATATACACGGGACATTCATATAGAGGTTTCAGCGTCCAACTGACATGTACAACACAAATTTGTCCAAACTCTGTGTTATAGGCTTTGTCCAGTAGCCTTTGTTTTAATTTTTGTCACTCTATCCAACATCCGTGCACATCACCAACCCACACATAAACCTTGTAAGTATGAGCCTATATCCTACATGACGCGTTTGCTGTTATTTGTCAGCAAAGGCAACCAACGAGCATTTACTATCTCAAAGATTCGACCCATTGATGGTCAGCGGCGCTCCTATTCATGGTCGGCTGAATGGAATAGGTAGATAAGCCGATTTTCGTTCACTCCATTCACACCCTCAATGTTTCCCTCCGATACACATACACATAGGCAAGCAAACACCCTCAAGCTCCGACAATAGGAACGTCCCCGAATAATCTACGAAATCTTGAAGTGAAGAGGTACAGACGAAGAGCTGTCTTGTGTGTATGCGTTCGCGTGTGCGTATTACACGGGGAGACCAGCGAGTACGTCTGGCAGGCCAGTTTCGTTTGTGAGAGAACAGGGGTGAGGACGATGCACAAGACTCAGCTTATGATCACCCTCTCTTTTCTTCTCTATGTCTCTCTTTTCGTTACACTTCCGTTCTCGTCTTCGCAGATGAGCCGTCCGATATATTCATGAGGATTGCAGACGCTGAGTTCAAAGATTGTCCAGCTATCGAGTCCACACATGCCCTGTTTGGCTGTTGCTTAATCCGATGGTTTATCCCTTGTTGCGTGTGTGTGTGTGTGTGTGTGTGTGGATAGCG
The DNA here is from genome assembly GCA_008508345.1 of Paragonimus westermani. Lineage (NCBI taxonomy): Eukaryota > Metazoa > Platyhelminthes > Trematoda > Plagiorchiida > Troglotrematidae > Paragonimus > Paragonimus westermani. The sequence continues at coordinate 88,215 of QNGE01001625.1, forward strand.
GAATGTGAACTATACTCATCCTGGATACAGTAGACCGAAGCAGTTAACTGCACGTTCTGACAGCTTTGCATCTGAAAGGCTTTAAACCCAATTCGCATCTAATTCAACACGAACAACACACACAAACTAAACCGAGCAAAGTCACTGACTGTTCAGTACACCTTTAAGTATTTCTGGGTGGTGAAGTGGCCAAACGTCGTAGCCGACAGACAACAGGGACAACGTTTCAACGCTGACAAGATAGATAAACAAGTATGTGGGTTAAAAGGGAGCTTAGGAAAACAACTCACATCTTGCCTTCTTCTTTAAATCATTTTAGCTCTTTCGGACCGATTTCGATGAAAACCTTATAGACGCTAAACCAACAAAATACTGGGAAGTATTTTTTAAAGCCAGTTGCTAATCCCACCGACTGACCCATGGGAATCTTCGTCTGTGAGTTCAATAAGAATACTCACAGCTGCAGTTAATGCCGCATAACCTCGACAGCCATAATGGGAAACAAGGCGTTCTGTCAAAAGTCTACATCTAACGAGCGTTGTGACTACACAAAACACTTGACCTGCGAAGTTGTTTACTGTACGAAATCCTAAACAGTTTGTGTTAAAACATAGGACCACAAACGCTTACACTCAAATGCATGGCTGACATGTAGTCACATACATTGGGCATTAGTACATTGTCATTTGCCTCGGTGACACGTCCCCATAGTGCGTACGCACTATTCGAATAGTTACTTCTGATCCTTCGTCTTCCTGGCGTTGAGTCCTGACTTTTGATTCCCGAATATACACACTGTACTACTCACAAACGAGGCTGCCTGCTATACAGCACGAACAGCTTCGCTCTCTCTTTTGAGTTAATTGGAGGGAAATAGCTGAGAGTTATTTTGGTAGCTGTAACAAGATGTACGAAAACCTTCCGGAGGACTAATGTGCAGTAAGAATCACCCAAACAGCACTCTCTTCAGCTCACACTACGTGGACTGGGGTACCGCTTGACACCTTGTTAAGCTGTGGCATGAAAAATTTTTTCATGTGGATAAAGAAATAACTGGATAGCTCGGTGATAAAGGTGATCAAGGACATCCACGATCTTGTTGAAAGCCTCGTAGCCAACCCTTTTGTCAAAGGAAGCATTTCAGCCGAGTTCCACCCAGTGTTGTTTGTTCTCATCACATCTGTGAATTGAACTCCGACCACCATCAGCCAACCGCGTAGACCACTGTGCCATTGATCTCACGTTGGATACGGTCAAAATATCCAGTTCAGAACAGTAATCTGCATCGGGCAATGACGTGCACTACTGACAGACCCTAAGTAGAACAAAGCTTGAGTCTGATATATTTTTTCTAAAAGGGCCAGCTCTAAAGTCTATGTAAATACGTGAACCACGATCAGAGGCAAGTGGTACCATACTTTGATACTGGGTCTTACTGAACCATACTTGCATCGGCTGTGTTATCGCACTGCTGAACTAACTCAAGTAGCTGTGTTATTCGCAGATGATGAAAACGGTGAGCCCAGACATTGTCTGTACCTCCATGCAAAGGCCTACTGACAATGAACATCCGCAAAAGTTAACGTCGACACTGAGAACCATAAACTGTAACACCTAGGAATGTATATCCGAGCATTTCTTTGTAGGTGGTACGAGACAACTTTGATTCCCAAACAAGAGTGACTTAAACAAGTAGAACTCAAAATTGGGAGTCAAATTAGGGACAGGACAAATGACCAGACTCAAATGAATGGGTCATCCAGTCAGCAACGGTTCATAGTGACTCAACTATATATGTACAGGTGATGTAAATGCAAAGTGAATTAGGTAGATCGGTGAGAGTAAAAGCTGAGATGATGCTATTTGGGAAAATGCTTTCCTCGTTTTGCACAGTTTCATATTAATTAGATAAATGAAAGGAAAAAATCGTGACGTTCCGGAGGTAACTTTTCATTGGTTGAAAACGGGGTGGACAACACAGAGTAGTCGGTGATGAGTGGAGTGAAGCAGAGAGAAAAGAACATGCGATTGAAAAAAACATCTGTGCACCCATTAAGAACAAACGTGTCGGCACCAGTTGGATAGCTTGTAGTGCACTGAATCAAACCCACCCGGGTACCTGGTCATTACACAATCCTTGGAGGTGTCACTTCCGTTTGATTCTAACCATGAAAAGATGGCTATTGGAAAATTACGTCATCATAACTACACATGTTTATTCACACTAACCATGCAACACGTTCGTTGAATACGACCTTCGAAATTAAAAACTAGATCTAATAACCAGCGACAGATAACTTCCCAGAGGGTATTTCAAACTCACTGTAAGTCCATAGAATATATTTCTACTGCAGTTCATTCTAAATCGAAGTGGACGAAACAACGAGTTTTGAAAAGGCTTGTCAGTAACAGGGTTGTAACCAGTAGATTGATAAATTTACTGCACCTTCGGTCACATTGACACCAACATAGCCAATATTTGTTTTAATTTTTAAGGTATCCCGATAACGATTTTGCCTGTTACGATAGCACAATGTTGCAAAACACTTTAAAAAGTTCACGTTATTGTGTTATATCTGCAGATTAGTCCCAATAAAACGGGTCACACCAACATAGTGGAACACAAGGTGAAAACGGAAGTACTACACTGGAGTTTGAACATTTTTCGAAGGTGTTCACGTTAACAGAATATCTGACTAGGCTGATTCTGATAGCGTCGGTAGTCTACTGTAGGTGGAATAGAGTGTGATGGTGGTGAGGACAGGTAGCTTGGATACGGTACACACCAATTTCTGTGAACAATACCTCGTTGGTACACGATAACCACTAAACGACCTGACTGTGTTCGAACACCTGCTCGTGCGGACCACCGTACAGTGTTAGGCATATATTGTGGGACTTCGCGTTCCACTGTTTGCTTCAGATGCACCGATGCGATGCACTCAATGTGGTTTGTTGTGAAATACACAGCAATACTGGAAACACTTGAAAATGAAATCGGATTAAGAATGGGTAACATTGAAACAAGCGAAAATGCTGTCGGGATGTCTTAAGTTTGAAAGTGCATGACCACATAATGCGAAACACTGGATTAGTAAGTGAGTCAGACTATTCTGGTCTAAATAAAGGGCGGGATACAATCAGTTCTTTTCTGCTGTTGTCTACGAACTGCTTTCACTATCAAGAACATTGTGGTCTCTGTCGGTAAAGTTGACGGTTGATACGAAAATTTCGGGAAGAATGAACATTTTGTATCACTTTTGAAATGTAACTAAGCTGCTTTACCAAACAGTCGACACCTTACCGATACACTTTACCAGACTGTCCGAAGTGGTTTTTATTCTATGGATGATTTTTTCCAGACAATTGACCGTCTTGTGTGGTAAAATTAGGTGCGGTGGACTATAATCTGTTCACATAATTATGAATGCACACAGGTATGGTTCCAAAACAGACGCAGCAAGGAGCGTCGTATGAAACAACTGAACGCAATGGGTCCACGACGCTCATTCTACCGGAATCCACGACGTCTGCGTGGAATTCGACCTGGACTAGGAAATTCTGACGAGGTAACCGCTGTCGAATTGATGACCAATCCAGCTTATCACGGATACTTGGTCGAAAATAATCCCGTGAGTAGTCCCATTTTTTCTATTTTTGTTCAATGTCTGCCATAAAAAGTCTCTTTAAGATTGCCACCTGTTTGTATGGTTGTTATAGCCAGATTGTTGTCTTACTCCAAACTTCTGCGTATAGATTGAGTAAGGCAACCAGCTGACTGTTATCTACCAATTTTCTAAGTCAGTGCCTCTCTGATTGTTTGTAATCGTATTGAACAGTATCGTTCTGCCTCCCCGGTACCCTAACGTGGCACATATCAAAGGGGACGTCTACAAGGAAGATTCAAAGGATTGCTTCACTTAACTTCTCACTTGGCCGCTTTTAAGGAACGGATCAAGTCTGCCTGCGGATTATCACTCCACGTGGTCCCGGACATCGCTTCTGCTTCGACACAATTTTCAGTCCAAATGCTATGTGCCAAAACCGACAGTGGTCTAATTCGGTTCCTGGATTGTAGTTATATTTTCACACCCGAAGTCAGGACTTGCCCGCCGACATGCCTTGAGCCAGGAACCAGTTATCTCACACTTGGTTCAATATTCACTGTGTAAATTGTCCTCAGTTTCTACGCTTCAGCAGTGACTACTATGAACTAAGTCGAACCACCGACGGACTCCTGGAATAAACCATCATTTACTCTGTTTCCTTTTCTGGTAATGATATGCTTTATTCAAGTGAGAATATTTGGAAAATGTGCTGACGACAGGGTTTCAATAAGCACACCTAATACCTTCCAAGCAGACTTCTGCTTTGTGATATACACCTTACGACGGTGACCACCGGATTATTTTCCAGTCCACGTCACAGAACGTTAAGCTGTTTTGTAATTAACTGAGATCATTATACTTCATAGGGGGTGAACAGCCACTTGAAGTCTGTTTGTTCCTAGTGCGTTAGTGAAGTAAGTCACAGAAGTGATTGGGACAAAAACACTGGGCCCTCTCATGAATGTGACCCGTTTTCATATCCCAAACGCACGCGCATGTGAAACATTGATGAAGTGCTCCTTAAACTGCCCGTCAGACGGCAGAAGCACGTGTGAGCCAATGAGTCTATACACGAAGGTGACCAATGTTTCTCAAACAACGAAACGGATGAAAACCGCCCAATTTATCGGAACGATATTACCGTGGATTCTTCCCACATTAAACGACGATGACTTCGGAAGCGAAATCAACTCCAGTACTGAAAGTTCTCAAATTAATTATGGATAACCCAATACGTTCAACAACATGTAGGAAATCAGCTCTGTTTATTATGGGTAGAAATTCATGTTCTATAGACATTTGAGTGGAAGCCTCTAAGTCTCAACGATGACTCCAGTGCATAAAACTTGGACTGACGTTCTCCTCAAAAGGATTAAACATGATTCACCAAGTAAGAAACAAAAACACTGATGAATTTGGGCGTGTCTCGAAAGACGTTTGGTTGAATTAGTTGTTTAGATCAGTGAATAGACTATCTTTTGTGAACTCAGTGAATACACTTTTACCAACATTTTTTCATGTCGCACACAATCCCTTTACAGATTAACGCTCCAAAATATACGTTCCACTTTGGAACTAGGCAGCTTCTTCAAAGAACACATGTGTCTGACCAATTAACTTGCCACTGTGACACATCATTGATCGTGAACCTCTGGGGATGGTTTGTTCGACAATTACATAATGGTGTTAGGACCTGCGGCTCAAAGATGGAGTTGAGAGATGTCGTAATGTGGGAGCTGAATTATATGAGGTCAATCTGTCTTAAGTTACTTGTGCGAACTACGCCGTAGTGATGCAATGAGACACTAAAACGAAATGAGCAACAGTACGTTCTTCTAGCTTCTCGCGGCAAAGTTTAAGCCGAAATGTTCTCATAGTTTGTGACGAACAGTTTTTACCCATTCTTCTTTAACTCGTTTTATACTATTTCAAAGACCCTGTAAACAAAATGGTGGATAGTGTTGCTATGGGTGGTTGGTTAAGCTTAATACCAGCGAAAATCTTGGGAATAATTGAATTGCAAATCCCAGATGGGATAGTTGAAGTTTCACTGAACAAATGATACGGTGCTCATCACCAGTTTGATCAGTTGTTCATCCATCTGAGCAACTTGCAACCCCCGCACAGTCTAACTTTATCTCATAAAACTGAATAGAATCACAGTTTGACTTTTTTAAGCGTACCCACATGTCCAGATGTGTGAGTGATCACTTGGAGCGTTCAATCGTCCGCCAGGTAACATGCAACATACAGTCTCGTCGGTTTTGTCATTTTGCCCGTATAAAATATAAACGTGTCTGGATTAAAACACTGTTTAATAAAGCTAGAGAGACGGGAAAATGCCAAGAAAAACTTTACTGGAACATGATAATCCTGGCGGAGTCATACAAGCTCACAACAAAGTGGGAAAAAACAGTGAACCAATACGTATGACTCAAAAGCAGGGTATATTTCTATCTTACCACTCAAAGTAGATCAACTGGTGAATAGTAGTAAACACAAATTGAAGTCTTTCCTATCTGATATGCATGGCGACTGATCATTTGCGCTTAGCAATTCAGAACGCAGCTCGTTCATTTATTCTGTGTCTCAAATTGTGTGCCAGTTCGTTCGCAGCTGCGTGGTCAAACACACCCCGAAATGATTGCAACAACTGGTGACTAAGCAGCTTCGGATTGGTGAACCTGTTGCTTGAAATCCCAGGTCATCGATTGTCAACCGCTTTATTGCAACACTTCATGATTTAAGATAACATTGCCTAATATGACTTGGAACCTATTGGCGATACTTATCCGGACAGATCAGCTGAAGTCGTATTGACAAAGCGGTTGAGATGAACTATCGGATTCTCATGGCCCTGAGTACACAATGCTTGATGAGATGATGTCACTATCCACTCGTCTCCTGTCTCTGTTTCTCCGATGTGTATGGTCTGCGTGTTTCATGTTTGCAGCTGATGGCAGTAATCAAAATGTTGATATATAGCAACAAAAACTCGTTAAGAGTAAGCAGGTGTCCAAGATCCTTTCATTGTTATTTCCTGTAAGTTACACAAGAAAAAACTGGCTGTTGGCGACGTAATGTAGCAAAAATAACTTCAAATTGTTGGTTGTTCTTATAGTTTCGTCTTGTAGTGAGTTTCACTACAATCACTTACAATCCTTAAAACTGTCAGAGCTTTTGCTATCATTGATGAACTACCATTGACTTACTAATTAGTCCAGTTGCACACTCCTCACTTGACCCTAGCCGTCACAGTTGCATAAGCACTTCAGTTGACTCACTTTAAAAAGAAGCATTAGACTCATGTTTTAGTCTTAGTAACGTCCACATGTGATGTACATCACCTCTAGAAGGGTATGTACACGCCGTCCTCAAGTTTGTGAGGCTATGTTGCTAAACACAAAGCCTGCAACCGGGTCATTGGGTAACGATTGCTCATGCTTAGGTCTTCCAAATTATGTTCCGAGTTCAAGCATTTGTGACAAACGTACAAACCTAACAAGAGACACCGTATTGATGCGTCAGATACGTACAAAACCAATCCCCGTAACAATGACAGAACTCTCGGAAGAAAGTGGGTGACAGGACCGCGGATAGAACATCAAGCAGAGTTATTAAATTTGAGTAGGTATACCGCACAGTCCTTCTGTCATGCTGTTCATTATGAGCTGCTCACATGACTGTTAGTAGTTTCGAGTCTACAGTAAGTCTTAGTTCCACAGGGATAGCACTCACACTCTTCACCACTCAAGTGTTCGGAAATAAGGCATTCACATCAGCAGTTTGGTTCGACGTTTGTATTTCGACAATTGACCATCAATCAACATTTAGTTGATTCCTTTCCAGCGAACTTCTGGACGTGGAAAATGAGATGATTCAAACGAAGACGGAAGTATTCAGGACGGTCAGGAAGATTGTGCAAATTTCCATCAAATAGGTTGAAATGCAAATGGGTTAACACGAACTCAATAAATGTAACAAGCTGTGGCAGTTTTCAGCGACGATATTTCGACAGCGGGGTTCTCTGTCTCTGGGATTTACCAAGTGGATCATCTCAATATCTACTGCCCATTTGCGTCCCAGTACAAAATCAACAAAGTCGTTACTGGTGGTCCGCTATTGAGACACAAATATTAACAACTGAGTTGCTCATTGTGGAGTTGTTGCAAACCAAAGTCGGTGAATTAGGTTCTTCAATCCTGTTTATGGTATGACCCTCTTTTGGAAGTCACGATTGTCATGCTTCAACTCTGTCCTTACACCCTTGCGCACCCCCAAGGTTACCACATTATATATACATATATATATATACCCAGCTTCTCCTCATCACTACATTGGTTGGGTAAAGTCACACGTACTACGCGTGCACTGTTCTGTCCCTTTGTGCCTGTTCTTTGTCAGCACATCCCCACTCGGTTGGTGAATTGCTGATGTTCTGCATTTAGGAGTTCGTTCAACTACTCATACTTTGTCACTTCTGACAGTGGCAATGCCGAGTTACTTGACTGTACCCCGGCTGTATCAGTGAAGCAGAATATGATTACTATTCACTGACTGAGCTTGTCTAGGATATGTGAAGATTATGTCGTACGGTATTACGGCAATGATGGACTAGGTATGAGCCTACCCTAGGTGAATGCCTTTATCCATTATTCCTTACGCGAGTGTGTGCCATTGATTTCTCTCCTGGAACTTTGCCACTTCTGTGTGGGGATTTTCAGCCATATATGAATGTGTTTTACTAAGAAGGTGTGCATTTTATAAGCTCAGGTGTATTCTACTGTCCATGTTTATTGTCGACGGATTATTAATATCACATATTAAATTTTCAGGACTTCTACAATGCGCTTGCTGCTGCGGCAGTAGCTGTTTCCTTCAATTCTCCATGCCCACTTCCCGCTCCACCTGTATCTTACCAAACGACGAGTGACAGCGATCTCTCTGGAGGTGGAAGAGAATTGCACCTCAACGGTGTCGATGTCCCCGGCTTCCATTCCACTCCAGGATCAACATTTGTTCCACCCCACTTATCCCCAAGCTACCCACCCCCAGGTCTTTCTTTTATCCCACCAGCTTCGAACTGTCTCGCCTACGGTCCTGGCTCATTTGTCCCTCCTGGCATGGTACCAAATAGACCGGATTGCAAAACCGAACTGCGCTACACCATACCACCCTATTTCAACACCGCTCAAGCAGTTGTTCCGCAAAACATGTGTAAATTGCCCTTTCCACGACCAAATTCACCTATGTCTATCCCTATGCCAGTTGGGTGTTCCGCCACCTCTCCAGTGCCATCGTTTATGGATCACTCCAGGGTATTAATGGCATCTGGTCCTTTGACAAACAATCCTCATCACATACCACCAATGTTTGGCCGATCAACATTATGCAGTCCAGCTCCGATGCTCTAACAAAATCTTACTGTTTTATGATAGTTCCACAAACTTTCCTGCAAAGATACAGATCAATAAGACTCATTCTCACACATTCCGGCTAAACAGAAAATTATGTACAATTTGGCCAGAATCGAATTTGTACAGAATCACATGGTGCCCAATATTCCATACAAACCTATAAAACATTCAAAAAGTTTGTTTGTTAACATCCTTTCCATAAATGATTTTCTGATTGTCCATATTGCTCTTTGACCCAATTTCATCCCAATCTCATTCTTGCCAATTGTCGAGTTTGTCCTCAAATGCCACTACAGCACACACTACACATGCGCACCCCTGAAGTGAGCACACATCGCTCACACTCCCGTTTGTCTTTCTGATGGATCGAACTGTGTTTCACGTGCGCACAGTGGATATGGTCTGTGCGGCCGCACAGTCATCCAACGTGAGTAGTGGACCAGAACACAATTGTAAATTTACAGACATACACAACCAACAGCCAGATAATATGATTGTTTTGATGGTCTCAATGATCGCACAAAACACTCGTGGGACTCAAATTATATGCCAATTCTGGTAGAGCACCTGTCGCATAAAGTCTTGACACACCTGCCGCTGGTTCGAATGTTTCATACTTGACAAATTTGCCACATTACTCATTAGTAACTCATAACTATTCTGGGTGAACACGCTTGTTTCAGTTAGAAGCAGTAGAAAAATAATGCAACACAGGAACAGGAAAAAGCGAAGACGGTCTTTAAAAGTTCTCACTCAAAATTTCCATTTCACACTAAAGAGTTGTTTACGCGAAAATTAGAAGCCATATGTCCGGGGCCATCGCATTCGTGGAGAGCCACATTTACAACACAACTATCTCCACTTTTCTGGACGTGATCAAGGCAACCCAAACACAGTAAACAGTATTGCAGTCACTGATAAACAGATTGGGAATTACACAACGTTACGAGCAAGTTGTAATACTCTACGTTTCAACCACCTCCGGTGGCCTTCCTCAGGAGTGTTGTCAGTTTACATACTAATCGGGAACATGGATGTGGAGACAGCGTGTTACTCAAATGCTTTTATCACAGGTTGCTCGAAGGTTCACAGCAGGAAAACCGGACCACTTCGATTAGATTGTACCCCGAAACAAAACGTGTCTATCCAAAGGATAACTGGGCTATGCAGACTCTAATTTGGGTGAAGAATTCCGTTTGAATAAAAAAACATGCAGAATTCTTAATATACGACTGGACAAAAAGTGTGTAGGTGGATAGTAACACGCACTCTGCAAGGATCAGACATACGCTATACATGAGGCGCAATGGCCTCGTTCCGTCTAGCGGTTGACTTTTCGGCGGGCGGCGGGCAAGTGATCCCTCAAAATTATCGGTCGTTCGCTTAGTCACTATATCAAATTCAACTTTGTCCATGTCTTTCGATAGTACACCCGTCTTAGTTCCATAATACTAAGAATCACTTGGTGAAGACTATCTCCAGAATGCATTAAGTTAAGATTAGGTGATCAAATAAACCATAGCAAACAGTTGTCACTGGCGGTTCATTTGATTGCCCGTATATGGTCACACCGGGTGATGAAGTGATCAGAAAAGACCAACTATGTCTTACTAGTCTTCCAGATGACTCCGACATGGACTGAAACTGACAATATTGCGTCAGTCGTCTTGGACCCCCAACACACGCATTGCCGCATCCAACTTTTATAGGTGAATTCGCCTTCCATAGCACAACCGATCGCCCTATGCTCGATCTTTGTCAATCAGCGTGCCAAACACGATGGAATTACGATGAGTATAGTGAATGAATGAGAGGCATGCGCAGGGGTTTGGTGAGAAATTTAAGGTGGTATTCATTAAAGGTCAAGTGACTGGTGTTTATTAAGACATTGATAACATTGTTCACTTTGAATCCGTAGGAATGCAATGAATATGAACGAGACAGATCTACATTACATACAGTGTGTACATCGGATCCGCATACGGTTGGTGTTGCAAACTACCCTGATAACCTATGTCCAAGAGAGAACATGAAACGACTATGTGGCCAGATGCAGTTGATTCATCTGAAGGTTCATTAGCAGAGGCAGTTAGAAGTTCGAGGTTAACTGCCCGCGCTCTTGCCTTCGTTTACAGGCAGGCATTCCAAACACATAATATTTTATCAACTTGCTATACTATGACCACAGTAAGATTGGTTATTCGTGGGTAGTAAAACTGATTTCACTCCCGAGTTTAACATAAATATTACGTTGGGTCTATGATCGTCAGTACTCCAAAAGAACACTCCGAACAAATATCCTAAATGTCGAGACCCACAAATATCCATATGATAACCCAGAAAAGAGAAACAACTGTGTACCGATAATATGTATAATTCCTTTATCTTGATAAGCCCAGCAGAATATAGTCTTATGTATGGATAATTTTGAGCCCGGATGCCACGAGAAGGTGAAGAAAGACGCTTAAGTATTTGAAACCAGGATCACATGAATGATGTAACGTAGATCAAATCTGGCTAAGGACTTGTGTCTTCCTGATTAATCTTGTTTCCTCACCCCCTGTGTAAGCTGTTGTTTGTTAGACCCTGACTTGTATAAATGAGTGACCTCAAAACCGGTGATTAGGACAAAACAGCTAAAACTCGAACAGCAGGAAACGTACATATTCCGTACTGATTCATCTGTACCAAATTAACGAGAACACGAATCGGTTTTCATACCAAACAACACATGGTGAGTAGGCTAGTCATTCAGTGTCTGAATCCACAAGACCGGCTTTAGCCTATTGACTTCGACTGCCCCCAAAAACGACAAGAATCTTGGATCGGAATAATGTAATGGGATTCTAAATGTACAAGCTGGGTCGATGATGTAGCCAGTGTCCAAGACGGGCATGGCGACCACCGTTGCTGATTGTTTACCTGTTCCGACAACTTCGTAGTATGTCAGTAAGAAACAGATATCAGTTACGATTTCATTTAGACCTCGAGCACCAGAGGTGTCTCGGTGGATGAATCACTCTTCAACTCCGCGCGAACCGGTTGTGTTAAGAATTAGCTGGGCCTGATCGCTATAAGTTAGACCAAACAGTGTCGTAGAATTGGCTGTCAGCACCAGCTGCCAATTGCGTTTCAGAGTTTGGAACGCAACGCAGCACAATCGTTTCTTTGTGGTCATGCTGACTAGTACAGACTGACGGTAATTTTCACAATTAACCAACCACATTAGTAAAATCATACCGTTAACTAGAAACAGCTGAATATCTTCTTAAATATTATCGCTTTGTCACAAGAATCCACTGAGACTCAACTTCCAACACACAACTCATCCTCAACTAGCAGCGCTTCTTTCAACAGTACTTCTGATCCGGTGAGTAGTAGGAGTTGCTATGCCTACTTACTCGTCAAATCGATACAAACTGCGTAAGAGGTAACTATTCGGATGATAGCACTAGGTTAGATAGGATAAAATCTAATGGTTATTTGCCGAAATCTTGTGTTGCACATTGTTTCCTTGCATCTTACAGCGCGGCATGACGCAGTGCATTCCTCGGGATCGGTTAGCAAATCACCATTATTCTCCTCCCGGTTTCATGTCTAAAATTCACACCTTCAATGCAGTCAGCCAAATTATCAGACGTCCCACGACGCAGCAGTTTAGCAGTAGCACAGTGTCAGAGCGTCAGGTGTTGCACCCACATGATCGCGTTGCTTTGTCTACAGTGGTATTTCTCAGGCCTTCCTTACGCGTCTCGAACACTCGGTCACCGTGTTTTAGCGAAACGCGTCGCGTTGTGCCTGTGGGCGCGTGTGCACGCGCACACAATGGCACACAGTGGGGTGACTGCTGAAAACATGTCATCGCAGGAGGTTTTGTGATAGCCGTTCAAAAACACTGCCACTCGACCCCGTCCTTGCGCATCTGTGTGCATACGCGAGATTGAGCGATCGGATGTTATCCACGCAGACGTCTGGAGATAGCGGGGCATTCGTCTGGTGAACAAAGCGCACAAGAGAGAGTGTGAGTGCGAATTGCTAGTCTCCACGCGGGGGGTATTGCTAAACGGCGTGTGCCGGAGCACATCGACAAAGAGATGTCGTGTGCCTTTTTTGCAACCCCTCTGGAAGACAGTTTTATTAACACGGGTACTTGAATGAATATCAGTTTTGTCCAGAGTGTTCGTAACTCCCTGAATATTTTTTGCGTGTAACATTTTACGTAAATTTTTAGAGACTGTACACTGAAAGAACAACACTAGGTAGAGTAGAAAGATTGAATCAATGGTGGTAACTTTAAAACCCAACATTCATTCGAGTTCGAATTCAACTTACACCTAGTTTTCAACTTTGTGGGAGCTCATGATGTAACGCGATAGTACCGGTCTCTTTTATATGTACTGTTTTGCCGCTGAACGAGTCAATGATTACTGAGGGACAGATATACTACTTAATCGGCTATTGGTTCTTTACATGCGTAATAATGTGATTGATGCTGCCATCCTACCTGCCCAGCTGTAACCTCGCTCATTTTGTTTGAATATATCGCTTTTTTTTCGAAAGTGTGTGGTGGTCGATTAGACATCCCTGTGTAGGTAACGAACAGCAAACCCAACACACCGCTCTTCATTCAATTCTGCAGCTCACGTTTGGAATGAAGCACTGCGTGGAATAACAAGGTGGACCACACAAAGTAATCCCCTGACTACGTACACACCTACGCTTAAACCGCAATAAAACAAACTTCCGAAAATAAATTCGATAACGTAGAATTTCAGATTGGGCACTGGGACGAGTTATCACATTGGGTAACCCTGTTGCGCCATTCCATTGCAGTTGTAAATGTAGTATTCTCCGTGTGTACGTGCCAGTCTATGTGGGCAGAGGAAAGTTTGAGTTAATTTATAAAGAAGATATGTCAAATATAGACATCTGTTTGTATTGAAAGATTGAATTTAGATGGAGTAACTTGTTTCGTGATCACATAAACGCAGAACAACAAAGCCTTTGATAAGTTTCCTGAGGTTGTAAATGTTGGTGTCTCACCAAAAGAGTAGTCATTATCCCTTGATGCGCGAGCCCATTTCACATATCCATTGATTTCTGTATGGATAGGAATCAACAACAAACAAACCAGTGAAGTTAACTGTCCTGAGTTTATATTGAGAGAGTTAATAAGTGTTCGGAAAACATAAAATGATCTAGTATTTTGCAATACTGGTAATTTCTAGATGTGTGAATAGAAGATTGAACCCGCATCACCCTTTCAAACACTGACTCTCATCCGCTTTCAGGTGCACCCATCGATTAGCAAGAAGACCAAGATGGAAAGTAAAAATTTACTCCCATTCCATGTTCAGGCATTTTAATCATGTTAGAAGGCAAATCATTGTTTAGTGAAGAAGTTGGAAATAAACTACTGCTATCAGTTTACAACTTATCCTTGGAATTCAGGATTTTCAAATCTGCCAAGCAGCAGAACAGAACCCAGAACTATAGTTGATTCTCAACAAACAGTTGGGCTTTTGCTGTTGATGTGACAAACTACTGACAAAAGCATACATTCTGGAATTCCCTAGACTTCAGCAGTCAGAACGGGATTTTAGTGTAACCGTAATAATCTTACGCAATCATTGTTCGATTAATACCCATCCTTAAAACATTATTTTATGGTAAGCTACTGACTTTACTCCATTGTATGTTGTGCACTGTCACCCTGTCCAGACCAATGTGCAAGTAGCCTGAGTCGTGGGACAAGGATTTACCGAAATTTCGAATCGTAAACAGAAGAGGTTGGGATCTACTGCCTTATGATATTTAGTCAAGTTTCGAATGGAAGCTAGCAGTCATTTTTCGGGTTGTTCATCTTATGAGCTTAGAGATGAGAACATGTTTTATCTACCGCTGGTTCAAATCCACTGGAACTCCTGACATGTCACGATTCGACCTCCTCTAAATTATCAACTCTGCCAACTACCCATTAGAGAAGAGGGTGTAATTTGGACGAGAAACCGAATAGCTTACATGTTATGACAGCAATAATGCCAGGAGTGGATAAACAGCAAACGGGCATTTAGACTGTGTAAGAAATTCACTCATGTCTGAAGCTTAAGGGAAACACTCGAGAGAGCAATCAGAGGTTTATCAGCTAGGCAAGGGTAGACTGTTCAATCTGGTGGATGCGGAGATCTACCGAAATAATCAGAATACGTGCCAGCAACCGGGATCGAGAAAACTTACACTTGGCCGGAAAGGTCTGCATTCGGTGTTCCCAAGATACACATAATACACAATCGAGCAGAAAGGTGAAACGAAACGAGTGCAGGACAGCGAATTAGCAAAATGGTATGATATGCCGGAACAAGTAGTCGGGAAAGAAACTCTGCATCTGAGGTAAACATCCTAACAAGCGGAGAACATTCGTCAGCGGTTAACAAGAGAGATAAGGAGCACTGTGTTGTATACAAAGCCTTTAATGAATAGTGTGAAGCGAATAAAACGAAATTCTAGCACACGGAGACCGAAGGTGGTTCCTAACATCAGAAAGCCCCTAGAATGGGCCAGACGATTGTGAGCGTGTAATTTCGTTGTGCCGGACTTGCCAACAAAGAGAATGGTACCGTGCCGCTGACAGCAGACTTGAAGACAGATCAATTGTGAAGGAAGATGTCTACCTATTTATTGAGTATTTTCACACACTGTCTCTCTAGCAATAAGTAACTTTTTAGCCTCTGCGGATACAATAACCTACCATTAATGTAAATTCACAAGTGATGTATCAATGCTGTCTGTAAAAAATACGCACAAACGCAGTTTTCGGTTAGTGGGAACACAACTGGCGAGCACTTTGAGATCTAGAAGAGCTATCAGTAAACAGGAATGACATTTAGTCCATATCAAATAAGTCCCGAAATTATCAGACACAGATTCTAAAATGTTACTAAGTGTGTAGTGAAACAGAAGCTAACACATTTAGTAAACGCTCATTGGAGTCCATCAGTACTCCTGATAGTTACCCATAAATTCTCACTCATCCTACCAGTTCACTGAGACTCCTCCGGAGGGGAGAAAACTTAAGAGATAATTGGTTACAACCGAAATGCCTGTTCCTCTTCAATTTAGCTCTCCATCAGTTTGGTGAACCAGCAGAATATTAAACTACTTCTTCGACGTAATAGAGAAACGGATGGCGCTTCCGCGGTTGTCATGTAGAATTCAAGTCCTCATTTTGAAACCCGAACAGGTTGTTGAAAAGTCCGCTTATAACTCAACTCTTTAGTTTACCAAACCACCGGAACTAATCGTCGTTTTAAAATATTTTCACTTTCTTTGGAAAGAAAAGAAGGGGAAGGAGATCAGGTCGTGGGACCTTGAGTAGTTCAGATTTCAGTGATACATGTGTTCATGACAGAGAGGCGTCGAGAATGCAATATCTTATCATTCTCTCTCTCTGCAAACGTAAGATTCATTTTAGACCAACTGAACGGTCACCGTAAGTGCTTAGACCACCCATCAATTCCATGCAACAGATTTGCGGTGAGTGAGTTTACATTTCCGAATGCTAATTTACGTTAACAACCCGTTGCTTTCTTTCAAGGCATCAAACGAAAGACTATTAATAGTTCGAGTTCTTTCAATATGTAACCAGAACCAGAGTTTGAGAAGGGAGTTAGGAAGTGAACATGAATACATATGGTTAACATTAACGCAAGTAGCGACAATAAAAAGCTAAAGATCAACCGATTGTTAAAGATGGTTCACCAATAAAGTAACCACAGTCAAAAGCCATGAACAACAGGGACAGAACAGAGGTTAGAATCACTATCCAACAGACGAGAATTACACACCAAAACAAATATCAAACACTCAGTAAAGTGTCATCTACACAACAGAACTAACTGGATACGAAGCTCACAAATCAACCAGCATGCAGAATCGCCCCATCCACAGTAAGTAACAATCACCGGATACAGGATTTGACTCGTGAAAACTTCATTCTGTAACACGAAGATCACATGATCGAAACTCTGACTAGATCCCCATGAACGATCAACTCAAACGAGAGTAAATCTGCCCCGTCCAATGCAGAATCGGGAATACAAATTGAGAATGCACACCGACACCATTTTCGAAAGGCGCCTCAACGAATGCGACCCGACCACGTCAGATCAGTGCCAGATCAGTGATAACAAAGAGTGCAGTCAAACGTCGGTAACAGCATCACCAGTTTAGTAACGCCGATTTCGGTTGATCGAATTGATGCTCATCGAAACATGTCGAGTGGAACCCCTGTGATGGGGTCACAGTCTCAGCAACATTATCTCACTGCACAGCACACAACCAACACGGAATGGCATTCACAAACTGGTATGCGTAATACTAGGTGTCTTAAACGGAGTTCCAGTGATGTGGTGATCTGGTGTTCATTCACAGATCATGGGTTCGATTATGGGTCCCTGGCGTGCGTGGAGTTTTCGGGAAGCACGAGGACCAAGGCAGCTGTCTGCCATATTGTTGATGATCAATGTTGACGATCAACCGTGTGCAAAAGCTGTTTCATCTCCTTCTGAGGCAATGTTGGCTGTTTCCTCATTTTCAAGTCCTCACCGAGTTGACGGCGAGCATCACGCATTCTCCGACCTTATTTATTCCGTAGGCGTTCAGGTTGTTTGTGTTGATTCTTTTGAGGTGATGGTGTTTAACCCTACTGGTTTGTGTACGAACAACCCAATCAATGAATGTCATTGCTATATTTTGTTACGCGGTGGCTATATACGGCTAACATCTTATACGTGCGAACGATGTGGATAATCAAAACGTTAACAGCTAACACAACCTGTCCACCTGCCAAGCTGATCAGCTGGATGAACGAGTACTCGCCTTCTCAAATTATATTGATTGTTGTAACTAGGCCAAACTAATGCAATGAAATCGTATTGTTGAATACTTATGGTAGTGAAGAGAATTATCGTACTGTACGGGGCTCAAGTATGTCGGAGAATAAAAAATGGATTTGGGTTATGAACCTTCACAATGTCGTCTCTGAGCAGAACACACGCGATCATAGAACGCCCACTCTTAATGCTCCTGCAAGTGCAAACGAGAGTAGTCGTTAAGTTATTAGTACAACACCGAGTATTCGTCAGTACAAAGAAGTAACATTCAAGTTAGTCCGTTCCGTGATCTCAAATGCCAGGAAATGCACAGTCGAGTGGAGTCGCTGATTTTAGTTAACGGGATATTTCGTCTGCCTCCTTTTAGGGCGATCGGTCAACCCGAGCATTACTCACAAGGGATTGTGGTCGAGTGCTTGCAACTGATCCAGTCCTGCTCAATGTAAGTTTACTGATGCAATGATCAACACGGTAACTTCATGGAAGCGCGTTCGGAGCTCTACTTCTCTCTGTGACAAGGATACGTATTACTGGCGAGATCTGAGAAGAACGAAACTCGAGTCTAGTGCTTCTTTCCGAAAGGGGCTGGCTATAAGCTTTGTGGGATTGCGAGAGCTGCTGTCAGCTGTGAGTGGTGTTCAAATTGTAGTACCCGAGAATGAAAAAAGTCCCTGTCAGACCACTCAAACCTTGATGTTGACACACAAGAGACCAAAACAGTGAATCGGCAATATGGCCTGCGGAAGTCACCGTTACCACGCATAAAAAACTGTGTAGTGTATATAAACATGTTCAGATTAGCAATTAGGATGGACCGTGGCAAATAACTACGGCTTCCCTTGATAACTGACCCAGAATGATAGTGCATTCTCAAAGGTCAGGAGTAAGGTCACGACAAATAAAGAGCCTGGGAACGTCCTTATCGAATTGTTTTGTAATTTATACTCTGCCAGACATCGGTGCGTAAAATTATGATATCACGGAATTGCTCCAGCTAGTATGGGGATAAACCTTAAACAGACACGCAATTCACTATTGTTCTTTAACTTTCAGCTGATGAGTTAGAACAGTTAACGGGCAACGGCCAATATGAGAAAATAGCGCGTAATACCGATATCGAAGCTGAACGCTCACTACAACTTAAGTGAAAAAAACCGATGCGGGCTACTGCATTACACAGCAATCAACTTGTTAGAAACAGATGGGAAAATGAATAAAGCATAAACGAATAAATAATTTGTTGCGAAAAATACTAAACGCGGTCGGTTTTGAAATAAAAAATACAGGGTGTAAACTTTTTATCGAAGATGACACTGCACATAATTTTTCAACAGGTACGTGTCACGTCATCTACGTGGGGGCAAATTTATCGGTACAATGAGTATTCACTCAGACTGATAAGATAGGATCGATATACTCTTCCAAACGTTTCCATATGCACCGTTCACTCAGGCATGATATAGTTTCTGGTGTCATTTATCCAAAGCCTCTTTCTCATACAAACCTCTCGAGTAATTTGATGAAATTCCCTTAATCGGTGTGAGTAGAGACAGACTATCGGTCTACATAGCAGCGACCCGTACTAAAACGTCTTTCCATGCAGTGAATAACTTTTCTCGATAACCGGCTTATGATTTGAGATTGAAGCTATCGTTCGGAATTGTCGAAAGTATTAATTTTGAAACCCTCATAGAACTGACTATATTAGTTTACCTGGGTCCTTGCTTACAAAATGTTAGCAGGCAAATTAATGTATAGTCGTAAGAACACATAAGTTTGTGAACGGTTAAATTTATTCAATAAAAACACAAGGATGTGTTTACAACAAATCTTGACCGGTGCTTTTCAACCAAAGCCGTAATTTTAAAACTTATCTTTGTAGGTTCATGTTTTCTGAAAAACAACCTTACAGTCTAAAACGGTAAGTTCGTATGAACTTACTTCTGTAAATGCCTAAAATTGAGCTCTTCAAAAACAAATGAGGGTATTCCGCTGATTTCAAGCCAAACAATTTACTCACACGGTATTTCTTTAACAGACTGTCAGCTTTTCCTTCAGTTAGATATTTCTATCTGTTATAAAATATTCCGTGCTCAACCGGCCTATAATAGCTCACTTGAACCGAGTTAACCATTGTTAGAAGGCAAGCTGCCGATGACAGTGTTCATAAAATAGAAACTGTCTAGGCTAAAAACTAGCTAAGGTAGTCCACTATTTCGTACGAAACAAATTGGTACCGAAGTACTTTAAAAAGTGGACAAATTCTGAGGTTATTTTACCGTCTACCGGACTGGTTGTATCTCGAAGACGACAAAAGCAATGCGGAATACTTGTGGTTCTCCACTCACAAATCCAAACCTCCCAACTTAGTTCAAAAGGTGTCAGTAAATTTGTACATGTGTATGTGTGCAAGGGATTGGTTAGCTGTCCCATAATTGTGACCTGGAAATTGGAGTGAAACGACAATCAGAAGAATTAGCCTACAGAATCGGACAAACGCACAAAAGTGATAAAATGGCCTGAAAGAAAAACTGCTTTAGGAAGCTGCCGTCACCTGGGTTAATTAGTTCGAAGAGGCCACAGAGAACGAACGCTGGTATGTGTGGAGAGTATTGGAAGAAAAAAGGTCGGGAAATTTCCAGAAATGGAGCAACTATTGTTTTAGCACGATCATGGACGGTCACTGTTGGTCAATTTATCGCTGTTTTTCTTTCGAATACTAGACGAAAACAGTGCAATGGCACAAATTGCAAACAGCTGTTGATCTATGAAACTGCAAGACTTTCACTTACATCTTCCTCCGTTTAGGTTCATTAACCCGCCTTGTACATATCGTTGCTATTCCAAAATTAGTTGGGTAAGTCATTGGAAAAGCGCCTTCACAAGATTGCCTCTTGTTACCACATTGTACAAAATCGTGGTAGAGGAGGCGTCTGACAACTGTGTTTCAACCCTAAGCATAAAACTTAACTCATTTCTACCACACTGGTGCAGTCTTTAGATCAGGGCTGACGTTGACAGTATTAGCTGGAACGGCGCGCAACCTCAATCTGCCTCAAGTTTCCAGATGACAAATCCAGAAAAATATTGTGGAGCTGTTTTTCGAGTCATTGAAGCATCTCGGCCGAAACTCTCGTCCATTCAGTAGCGTAATGGGATCATTCGATTGAAGAGGTAGCAATCTTTTACACCTCTGTTAATGATCTTTGTAAGTGAAAATCTCAAGGTCAACACATTAAAAAATACGTATGGGTGTTTGCAAACGCATCGGCGCATGCTCTAAGAAAAAGCTAAAAGACCATCCGAGTTCGTTAAAAAAGGTTATGCTCACTACACCACAAATCGTCGAATTAATGCTCTTCACCTAATTCACAACATTTGTCCTAACAGCGAGAAATATTTTTAGGCTTCAAATTCTTCTTGGATTTTTTTATCAGGAATCGCAAAAAGTGGTTGGCTCTTTTCTTCTTGACAAACGCAACGCAAAATGTATTGAACAGTGATGAAATTCGCAGTCAACAATCCCGAAGGTCCAATTCGACTATCGCTACTTATTCTCAAACACTGTGCTAGAACTGTGGCTGAGAATTTCACGAATATATTCACAGACTGTATCAGACGGAAGAAAATGGCTGGCGGTTTTATAACTGGCAAAATCACGGTGGTACCAAACACAGGTATATCGAGGGTGGTAGGAGTTCTAGATAACATTTTCACTGGACGTCCAGGACGGCAGAATAACCAAACTGATCTGCGTAACGTTCCGAACTGTCGATCTCGGATCATTGCTGAGGTGTCGTCCAGTCATGGTTACGAAATTCTGTTATCTCTGGATAGTGAAAGCAAGGTAGCCCTCGAGTACAGCAGTGTGAAGATTCTGTTCTCTCACTTCAAAGGGTACTGCAAACAACCTTCTCCCATTGTGTCGTTAGGTGACCGTTTTCCGATTCGTTCCCAATTTACACGCTCAGATTGTTAGACGTCATCATCAAATGTCACGAATTGGAGTTTCCTCCAATGTGCAATTCTTTCTTCTTTTTTCTTCTCTTTTCACATGAGTCCCATCCTCATTTCCACGAACTCGTTTCTGCTCAAGTATGCGGATGACGTCACTTTGGGCGTCCAGCGTTCTTAGCCACCCTTCTCCCTCGCACCACGAAATGGTTTTAACGAACTGGCTAACTGGGCTAACATATGCTCCTTTTGGTTGAGTACGTCGGGCTGTGATAGTGGTCTATTCTCTCTCCTTAAAAGAACAGATTACTAAGAGTTGTTTGATGATCGTCCCAGAATACAGACTGAAAGTAGGTTTGCCCCAGGGTCCAGAGAGTTGTGTTTAGATGTTACGTTCAGCTACGATTTGGAGTGGTCCATTCATGTTAATGATGTTTTTACTAAGATGATACCTTTTATGTTTTACGACTAAGGGCACCCCTAGCCTTGAATAACCTTATCCTCCATTCCGTAATCTTATTGGGCTCCCGACATTTTTCTGATCATCTAATCAAATAACTGGTTAACTGTAACATCATTCTCCATTATAAATTTGCTGAATCTAACGTGTTTCAACACTCTGTAGCTTGTTACTCGCGTGCATACAAAATGTTTTCCGGTTTGTTTTCATCCTCTTCATGTATCCACACCTCCCAACTAAGTCCTGCTTCAAACCTACGTATGCATCCTCTAATGCACACAGTTAATGTTTTACCCCTTACTTAGCTAGCGTTCTCACTAAATCCGATAATTTTTAAGGTTATCGGCCATAAATTTAAATGTTTCATTTTATTAAACACCAAGATCGTTGAAGGTTTGGTTTTGTAAGTGTTTAATGTTCAGTGGCGACGTTCCACAAGACAATTTCTCGCATTGTCGTGTCTTGTCAAACTTCGAGAACACTGTAACGTGTGGACTGTCGGATGAACCCGGTAATATCTGGCCTAGTCCATTCACCATCGCATCCTCACTGTGTCACTTCGATGTGCTCTACCAAAGTGACTCCACCAAAGGACTGTACCCAGCATATCGCGTCTTAACCTGATGGCATTCATCACTTCATTTTGTAGCCGTAGACAGTAATATCCTTGTCCAGCAAGTGTGTCCCATATCGCACGACAGCCTTCTCATTATCTATTATTAAGAGTCGCCGCGAAAACGATCACTGTTCTCTTCCGATCCTAGTGAGGGTGAGATGTGTGTTTTACCCCGTACTCAGCTGATCTCACCATCGGTATGATCGGCTAATCACAATCATAGCCACTTTAGAACAGTGCTGAGATTGATCAATCATTTCGACCAGTGAAACAGCAACTGTCTCATTAACTACATTTGTTGACCTGCTTTATCCAGAATTCTCAAATGCGCTGTGTTCAACCTGTAACCACACAACGTTTTTATTACACTTCCCGTTCGTTATGAATTCAATTTCCACTTCCTAACCGGTATAACAGTATACGAAGGAAAACTGTAACAAGCTGAAGAGGTCGCGATCTACTCCCGCGATTATGGATACTGCTTCAGCAACCCCTACGGATAAATATCTCTTCCACTGACAAGTCCAGAAAAAGGGAATATGTCAGCTGCTTCAGTCAAATACTTTGTTACGATATTTACGTATAAAATTCATTCAAGAGTACTTGCTTAAAGTAAAATATCTTGCAATACGTAGTTGTGTTACCGTTGTCTGTCTAGGTGCTTGAACTGAATATTTCGAAGAAACTACGGTTTAGGCTAATCCTTCAGTCTGTCCATTAATGGACGGGGCTTTAGAATTGCTCCGAGTCTGTGGCTTATCAGCAATATAGCTTTAAACTGCTATGTTCTCAATTTCTGGATCTGCGTTCACCTCACCGTGAGCATTCACTGCAATCCGGTTTCAGGTTCACTTGGTAGTAACCCCCTTGTGCTGGTGCGACAGAATTTAGAAAAGAAAACAGAAGTACGATAACTCTCATTGATTGGGTTGTTCGTAAACAAACCGGTAGGGTTAAACACCATCATCTCAAAAAGAATTAACACAAACAACCTGAAGGCCTCCGGAATAAATAAAGTCGGAGGATACGTGATGACCACCGAAAACGAGAAAACAGCGAACACTGCCTCAGAAAGAGATGAAACAGCTTTTGCACACGGTTGATCATCAACATTGATCATCAACAATATGGCAGACAACTGCCTTGATCCTCGTGCGTCCCGAAAACTCCACGCACGCCAGGGACCCATAATCGAACCCATGATCTGTGAATGAACACCAGATCACCACATCACTGGAACTCCGTTTAAGACACCTAGTATTACGCATACCAGTTTGTGAATGCCATTCCGTGTTGGTTGTGTGCTGTGCAGTGAGATAATGTTGCTGAGACTGTGACCCCATCACAGGGGTTCCACTCGACATGTTTCGATGAGCACCAATTCGATCAACCGAAATCGGCGTTACTAAACTGGTGATGCTGTTACCGACGTTTGACTGCACTCTTTGTTATCACTGAGCTGGCACTGATCTGACGTGGTCGGGTCGCATTCGTTGAGGCGCCTTTCGAAAATGGTGTCGGTGTGCATTCTCAATTTGTATTCCCGATTCTGCATTGGACGGGGCAGATTTACTCTCGTTTGAGTTGATCGTTCATGGGGATCTAGTCAGAGTTTCGATCATGTGATCTTCGTGTTACAGAATGAAGTTTTCACGAGTCAAATCCTGTATCCGGTGATTGTTACTTACTGTGGATGGGGCGATTCTGCATGCTGGTTGATTTGTGAGCTTCGTATCCAGTTAGTTCTGTTGTGTAGATGACACTTTACTGAGTGTTTGATATTTGTTTTGGTGTGTAATTCTCGTCTGTTGGATAGTGATTCTAACCTCTGTTCTGTCCCTGTTGTTCATGGCTTTTGACTGTGGTTACTTTATTGGTGGACAATGTTTAGCATTTGCGTCAGCCTGAGACTTAAGCAGGACGTAATCGTGCAACCTGTTAGCATTGTGGACGGCATGCGTGTGTTGTAAAATGAGGGGAATGGAAATTCATTAACAAGTTCAAAGAAGATGGGCGATGGCTACCGAGCTCCACTGGGTCGGCCAATGACGTCAAAGCAACGGCGCCACTTCTGCCAAATAGACGGAGGACGGTTTACGAGGGTGACGTCATTACAAGTGATTACGATGGCGGTGATTAGTCTCTCCATCGTTGTTAATGTGCATTTATTGTTGACATCAACATCCCTTGGAGTTGAAATTAACATCGCACTTTCGGTTTGTGCCGTCGTTTGTCCATCGACAAGGCAGACGACATTTGTTCTAAAGTTACTTGCTCTCAGATGCATTGATTCGTGGGTCGGCACGTAGGAACATGTTCAACTGGCACGGCTGACACTTCAGCTAGCGCGTATACTTCCAGTCTGAGGAATCGATTTGTTGCTGATGTTCCAGATTACAGCGTGCTTTGTCGGTTTGAAAACACGCATAACATGACACACGTTGTTGTCCCGTGTTTGCTAACAGACAGAACAGACATTCAACAGACCTGTTGATGCTTTGTGAATATTTCCGAGGATGAAATGAGGTTGGGCGGAGGTTAGTAATGGGCTTTAAGCTGACTGCAGCATCCACCACAAAATCAACGACATTGAACAAGCACGATGAAGAAAAACGTGGTATGAGTTTCACACTTTTGCAGCTGATCAAGATCATTATTTCAACTGGCATTTTATTCTGCTTTGAATTTTACACAATGTTAACGGGATCAGAAATCAGCAACTGGTTAACAGTTCCTTGGTGGATGTGTGTAGAGTAACGCGTGTGCGTGTGTACTATTCCTTCGGGATGATGTTAGATATGC
This sequence comes from Paragonimus westermani, assembly GCA_008508345.1. Classification (NCBI taxonomy): domain Eukaryota; kingdom Metazoa; phylum Platyhelminthes; class Trematoda; order Plagiorchiida; family Troglotrematidae; genus Paragonimus; species Paragonimus westermani. Next base: position 113,963 of record QNGE01001625.1, read on the forward strand.
GGTGTGCGAGTGGAACAACAAGTGTTGCAGCACAAGCCACGTGTCGTTAGTGTTGTGCACAAGCGTCTTCGGTTTTCGGTCACGGTGACGTGTTAATCCGAAGCGGATGCTGCCAGCCGTATTAAAAAAGAGTGATCGCTTTAATTCAGTACTGGTCATGTCAACACATGTCACTGCCTATTGATTCGCTGATAGTATGTATCCTGATCATTCACGTTTGTGCGTATTTGTGTGAGCTGCTCTTTTGAACTTGTATTGATTATCCATTATTAATTATTCATTAAACTTTTAGTCTGTTGTGTTTGCCAAACACTAGAATGTAGCGTAGGTGTAATGAAAGTCAAAAAAGAAGAGAGGGATTTCAAAAAGGAGAAAATATAGAGAAAGTGACTAACCAACAACCGTTTGAGCAGTTGTGACATCTGTGAAATACCATAGCAGTAGTCTGACAGATGTGTACCTTTGATTACTTGATAGAACGAGTTCGGAGGGTTTGTTTGCTTTTGTTAGGGTCCTAAACCCGCAAAGCCAAATGAGTCGTGAACTGGGTAGTATATTCACATATATAGGTGGAACCTAACTGTGACTGAGTTCAGCTGATTATTCAGTTGGTAAGTCATAGTCAAAGAACGTTCATCCTGTTTATTCAAAGATTTACTAATGGCGAACTGAGTGTACAAAGGAGTTTTATGGATGAGGATTATATCACCCACATGATGTCTGTTATATGTTGTGATAACCCAATAAGATTAGCAAGCTTGTACAAGGTTTGTGACCTTACTGACAATCTCGGAGTTTGGTCTATGCAATATTCCCCCCCCCCAGATTTATGGCTGATAACCACTTTCCTTTACCGTTCATTCTCACTACGTTGACTGCATTTATGGTGTAAGTTATTTTGTACACTTGAGCGCTTACCTTAGGAGATTAAATGACAGCTGTTTTGTTGGTTTAAATTAGTAATCTCACTACCAGAAAACGTGAATCTGTGTAAGGGCAAAATCTTTCGGAGGATATGGTTTTTTGCCACAGAAAAATAGTAATAGCAACAGTGTAATTAGAATGGATGATCACACTAAACTACTCGTGAGTAGTCAGGCGGAGGCATGTATTTAGATATTGAAGTAACTAAGGCAAACATAAGAGGTAACATTAGGGTCACTCTAACACGAACTGGTAGTTTCCACACATGATTGTCCCAAACATGAACTTAACAACCGTGGCATCCCGGGATTACTGTTACGCACATATGCGTTTGTGTCTGAGGTGATACTGAAGCACACTCCATCTATGTTGTTTTTCTAAATAAACAATCCATGTGCCATCCATGTCCTGGGTTCACAACAGTGGTAGCAGCCTTGGTTAAAGTGAACCCCAATACTGGTGCTTACGAAAGACAACCCAATGATTCTATACCACGCATGCAGTAGTCCAACATCTCTACTATTCATTAGATTGAAGAATGGGACCTCCACTTGAAGGTAACGTGCTGACCATCAGCCTAGCGACTTGATCAAACAAGTTTTTATTGCGTCCTGCGTCCCGGCTGCACGCAGATGGTTAACGCTGAACGTCTATACTACCCGCAACGTATTCGAAGGATCGGTTAGGTTTTCAAGTTAACGTTGTTCAGTTTAGTGTGAGGACCAAAAATCCTACCAAATTTCATGCTGCATTCTAAAACACTTAACGCAACGGCGAGGGAAAAAAAAATTATTTCAGAGAATAAGCACTGGCAGAATAAAAAACAGTTTAGTTCACTGAAATCTTGACCTTTTAGCAGCTTTCGTGATAATCAGCTTACAAGGGAAGTTTATCAACCAATGATTTCATATTAAAAATGTGAGCGCAGCATAAATCGTGCTGGGAGGTTCATGCACCCTCCGCCTGTGTGTCCCAAATGTTCTCTTGATTCTGGCCAGAATCAATGAAAATTACGTTCGGATCACTACATGTGAAATTGAGATTACAATGGCAGTAGGCCGGAATGCTCGAACAACGGAATCTCCACAACCGGCCTCATGACTCTATCAATCACCTGCCCATCCACGACCAGCGGCCTACACCACATCACTCTCAACTGCTCCCGTACCTATACCCATTAACCAAACTATCGTACCGCACGTTCTTTATACATATCTCTATGTATTGATTGCATTAAATACTGGCCTACACATTTCTCACATTGTCACACGTAACATACTCTGAATTGTTTCAATGAAGTGTCGGTTGAACTCTCCCCTTTTGTTTATTTTCTACCGCCTCATTGTTCTGCTTGCGCTACCACATTATTGACTGACACTTGCCACCGCTTAAGTTCCGTGCTTCGATTTCACTTGGTTGTAAGTTATATAATTTGTCAACCATTATTTATTTATGTACAGAACTAGTTTTGTCCCAGTTAACCTTTATTATTCAATCTTGCTCTGCCCGAATCAAGAGGTTTGCAGTTTTCCCAATAGGCTGCTTATAGCTGTGGATCCTTACTGATACTACGTGTTCAGAGATTTGAAAACCTTATTTCGCAAAAGTGTGCCGTGGAAGTCATTAAAGTTCCCTTCTAAGGATGGCTAAATCTTGTTGCACAGTCCATCATACATGGGTTCGGCACATAATCCAAGCAGGAGTTGAATTGTGAACCGTTGACTGAGACTGGGTTGACAAACAATCACATAATTTTTGAAATAACTGATGAAACATTTATGTAGTGTGTCCCATCTCGAATGGTTTGTGTTAGAATGAGAACATTGAGTGAATTAGCTCAGTTCAGCCGAAATCATGCATTTTGTGTCACTGTGTATCCGACATTCTTACAATTTGGTTGAATACGTGTTTCGCTCATACAGTATTACCTACAGAACCGAAAATTGGGTGACTATCCATATGCTGGAGACCAGCAGTGTTTTGTACACCGCTGACTAGAATGGTTAGCAAACAGCATATCTAAAAATTTCCCATCACATGTTCAACAGGCGGAGATGGGTAAAAATAATCCTATAAAATTATAGAGACAGTTTACTTATTTGCGTACCCTGGGTTTCAAAAAGCCATTCCCTTTCTTAGTGTGGACAAAGTGACACCAACCAACTGACCTAATGGTCAGTCACTAACGTGTAATTCCCACCCAAACAGTAATGATGTCAAACAAAATTCCAGGTCGTGGTTTCGGGTTTTTCAACAGGTCAGGAGGCAGTGAATGAGCACAGCTTGAAAAGGGCACATTTACTGTTTTTGTACAGTTGTGTCAAGACCTTGGGGATAAAAGTCTAACCACGCTATCGACAGTCAACCGAACTTCAAGTGCATATCCACACCACGGCCAGGACTAAGACACTTGCCATTCCTTCACAAGACAACCATGTTGACTACTGCGCCACTGACCTCACATTATGCAAGACTGAATTATCATAGACAAATGTTGAACCACACTCGCTTGCGAGTAACGCTCAGGTTACCTGTTGACATCGAGAGCAGATCAGTTCTAACAAAGGTGAAACTTGAATGGAATACTTCTCTCCGAAGGGGAATGTGTTAGCTTTGGTCGATCACAGTAATTTTCCATATATACGGCAAACTCAAATCCCCCTACTGCTTACCAAGACCATAAATGCCAAAGGAATACAATCCACACTTGGACTGAAGAATTCGACAAGATGTGTAAAACGGGCTGTACGAGAAATCTCATTTCTGGTCACTTAAATAGGCATAGAATGATTGCCGCAATAACTGGTGTACGCAATTTATCAATCTATTAAGTGGATCAAGTATTACATTTCGTCGAGGTATTAAGAATACACTGTTGCAACAGGTGACGGAAAAAATCACTCTGGATGGATCAGAAATCTAGAACTGCTACTATCTTCTTAGGTGCAAACTTATTTTTCACATGTAAACAGTTGATAAATAGTGGAGATGGCCCGGGGGTGCTTTCTCATTAGTTGGTGACTTGGGAAGAAAGTCGAAATACGATTGTTTATATTGATCTAATGGAACGTTTTTTCGTACCAGTCGTTGAGGCAAGAGTACATGCAACCGCCATTTTCCAACAAGCCAGGACAATCATAAGCAAGGAGTATTGAATCATTACACTGAAATGACCTCGCGGGGACTACAGGCTCAACAGGCATGCCAAAATACTGTCCACTCGAAGAGTGTTCTGAAGAAAATAGGGCGGTATCAGTCTTATTGTTTGCGTAACGCTAGTCCGCAGCACGTCGAAGTTTTGGGGACTGGCTACATCTTAAGGATTCTCTCCTCACCGGGACTGTCCCAGTAATTTTGCCACAGCCATTTTCAAGATACTGATTAGTAATGCGGGAAAAAAATGAATCCGACGTCAAATCCCTTCTAGACGGACGGATCATAAACGATATAGACGATAGTGTTCGAGAGCTGACTACCACAGCCCGCGTATTACTGTAATTAGTGAAAATACTATCTGTCCCCGAACAGAAACCAGACGAACATAGCGGGCATGTGAGAAAACCTCCAGAAACTCACCTGAAAGTTAGGTTCAGATCGGTTACTGCACATTCGCTCGGCAAGTGTTATACGCGCATCATGAAATTGATCTGGAAGCCTACGAGATACACAGTCGAAGGGGAGGTTGACACTACACGACAATTTAGTCTCAAAGGCAATCGATTGCATGAAGGCGCAGTAACTAGAATTAACGATTTCAACCTGTTTTGTACATGGCGGTCAGCGTTGTGTCGATCAACCCAACTTGAATTAATGGTTGAATTGATCAACTTTTTCAGTGCATCTAGACAACGATTTCCTCTCCTCTCTCCTTCCAAATCAGCTAAATGTTTGTACTGATTACATTTTCATTTTGTTATACGCACTTCTCCGATCTGTCATAAACAGCCATTTCTGTCTCTTATTTATTCGCCTCTTGACTAACGATTCATTACCAGTGGGTCACTATGGTTACTCACGCCTAGCTTACTTTTTAAAAAAGTGCTACCTACGTAATAACCACATTTCGCTTGTCTGATCTGAAGAAACCGATAGAACTAAAACGTTGCCGTCAAACGCGGCCAGTTACAGCACACCAGCTGCTCTGAAGCTGACAAACTTCTGACTGCTGCGCTGATATCAAAAACCGAACAACTGACCTTGAGCTAGTAATTTCAAGTGATTGGAGTTGATGAATGTTGATTTGATCGTGTCTGTTGCAAACTAACTTGAACGTGGGGATCAACTAAAGTTCTCGCAAACCACATAAAGAACTGAGTTCATCTTTCATCGTCTGAACAGAATTACGCACATAAAATGATTTCTAATCGATGAGTGAAATCGAGCTCCAGGAGACGTCTATTCGAATTAGATGAGCAGAAAGATCCCGAAGCAGCTGTCCGATGTGAGCAACAAACGAAAGCTCTGAATGCACGGTTTTGTCTTGGTTCCTTAAACAAAGTACTTAAACGTGGAGAATTGTTGTGATGTGTACTCAGTAGTGATCAACAATGGTGGGTGAAGTTTAACCTTCCACAGTAAGGGAGATTTACACTGTCGACAGATCCTAAAGAAGCGAACTTGGTATTAGTGTCGACCTGGTTAGGTGAGATATCTACAACGCTAAGCTCAATGAAAAGGATGTAAATAATGGTAAACTTATAATGCAATTCAACTGGCAAGTTTCTTGCATTGCATGAAACGATATGTTCATCCGATTGATTCGTTCCTCAACTGACTTCAGGTCTTGAACAGTTTCGTGGTTTTGTAACTACAGTGGTAAAATGTTTGCACAAAAGCTGAATTTTAGTTTGGCAAGAAGTTTATGAGGAAACTTTTGTAAGAGTGAAATATCGCCAGCTAATTAACGTAAGAGATGAGGACTATCCGATCTGTTGTACTGTGTCGTGCGCACAAGTCTCAATTTATGTTTCGGGCACGTGTAAAACGTAGAAATGGACTAAGACAGATTAGAGAAATTGGATCAGTTGACGCACTTATGATACTTTCCATAGAAATGTCGCAAACAATCAAGTACTTGGAATCAGTCAAATTGATAAACAGTGTAATTTCTTCCTCTAGAATCGAAAGTAACCTTGAAAATGTGTGCAATCATTTTGGAGGAATGCGCATAACAAAACGATAACTCAATGAATAAGTTACATCTAAGATACTGAGGTGTGTCATTTAAAAATGGAACTTCTTCAAGTCACTAAACCTTTTGCAGTATAACTGGAAAATAGTCCTTTCCTCTCTCTTTGTGAACAGTAAAGTAAGTCTGGAGGAGCCTGTGTAAATATGGGAACTGCTTTTTGTGATGTGACTGAGGTGTTGACTCGCATTACTGAACTGGTCTTGGGTGCTTCCGTTCCCCCCAACTGTTCCACTTCATCCAGGCAACTTGACTATAGGTGTACTTAATGTGTGCGTTCCTAGAATGCATGAACCGCACTTACCAGACATCCGGATTTAAAGCGTACTGGAAAAAATACCACCCAGAAACGGGCTGATGCTTTGTCCCACGTGAAAGTGTAATAATTCGTATCTATTCGACCACTGCAGTCGGGCACGGTGCAAGCGCAACCGGGACTTTGGTAATACGAAATGTTATTATTTATGTGCGTGTCTAGACTCTCGTTGGAATGTGAAAAGTGTCTCTGAATTATCAACCATGGGCACAGTTTTCTAATTTTTCCGCATTTCATTAGAATGAAACTACCTTTGAAATAGTGAGATCATAAAAAGGTGGGATCTTCGTAGATTCGGAATTACCAATGGCACACCCTACACTGGTCCAAATGCAAACACCGGGATGATTGTTTGGTTTAAAATTATCTGCCCTACTACGGCCATTTTCCATTCTGACAAGTCAGGTAATAGAATTTGCTTTTTGTTCGGTCTGCCTGTGTGACTGCATTACAGTTATCTGGTAAACATAGTATACTTGGCATTGTAGTCATGACAGCGGTAGAAAAACAATCACGCATCACGAACATACGTCAGCTGGGAAGGTGCATGTGACAACATACTTGGTTTGCACTAATTGAACGGCTTTGCACTGATAGTCTTTTTAGGCAAACACGAATACACCCGATTTCACGTCAATCAAGGTAAAAGGGGTCATGGCTGAACGTAGTTGAACAGGTCCACATTTTGGTTTTCAATTAAAGAAAACTGGGTCCCCTAGAGTTCACCAAAGTATCTCGGAAGTCAAAATACACCCTCCATAGTTTTCTGGGGTGTCTGTTCGGGTGGATAAAAAGAAGGTTGTTGCTCTATCTAAACGAGACAAGCGGGCCGATTCTCAACTGGCGTCCGGGACAAAACAACAAGCTTTTACACGAAAATTACGCTTCTGTCTAGCCTTTAGGCAGGCATTGAAAGGCTGCCGTGCTACTGCCCCTGATTGGACTATGTGGGCTTGATAAGTTGTGAAGTTTAATGACGACAGGCAATTAAACCAGGACTGCCCTGATGTAGACGGGCGAAGCCTTAGTAGGAGCTCTGATAACAGACGATGCAATCGTTGTTACGAGCATAGATGAACTGACCACAGCGGATGCAAACCAAATTCCCATTTATGCCAACACATTTATTGCGTCACATGTATTAAGGTAAGTAACCTTTCAGCAGGATAGCAATTCGGGCCATACAATTGTTTCAACTGTTTCGTGAAGTAGATACGTTGGACAGACCAGCCTGCAGTGCTGACCTAAGTTCGCTTGAAAATATGTAGGGCCTACTTGTAAAGCAAGCATTTAAACGTGCAGCGCTGCAAAACACGCGGCTGGAACGAACACTTCTTAATGGTTTGGGGAAACCTTCCAAGTCGGGCTCACTATTTGTCGGTGTTTTTCCAGCCTTCTTTAATGACCTTTACGGGTACAAACAACCTGTTCCATTTGTGACAGTTATACCTGTAAGACATCAGGATTTTGCCTAGACAGTAAATGTGCCCGGTTTAAAGGGAGCCAATATTTCCAAAGGGTTCTATGCTCCGATAATCAGGTCACAGAATGTAGCTGCTGGTGAACAATTTTCAGTTCGCTTTACATACATCGTGATCGGGTTCTTCTTACCTGGCCCAGCTGTGTGTCGTAATAATCCGAACAAGAGTTTTTGTTACGAACCAAACTGTTGGTCGGCCATTAAGTATCTGTTGTGACTGGACGACTAAATTCGCTTGTGCGTACAAATGTACATGTGTGTTCCGTATGACGCTATAGCGTTCACCTTATCAGGCATTATCCACCAAGACTACAAGTAAGCTATACAAACCCAAGGGGTGTTCAAATAACTACACGGTGATTACTCTGGTTCGTTAAACAAAATGGTTGTGTGTAGTTTGCCCATTTGGAGATCTCGTGATCGGTCGACTAGCTGGTTAGAAACAGTTGGATGACAGCGCACCGTGGTCGCTATCACAACGTCTTCACTATCGTCAACTCCTGCAGTTCTAGTTCCCTTCGTTTTGATGAAACATTTCTCCTCTAACTTTGCCCACCACCGTTCCGGTGAACAAATTCTTGCTTCACAATATGATCTGGGCAGGTCTGTGACGGTTTACGGATGGAGAGCAATAGGGAATTGTAAGTACTTCATGGGTCTGAATAAATGCAGTTCATCATAATCCACATGTTTGCGTTAGCCAAATTTATGTGAAGTTAACAGTGTTACGAGGCTGATTTCGCGTGCAATACGTGAAGACAACAATATGAGAAAACCCTACTACTTATCAGTACCTGTACGAAAGACTACTATCCCAGTGTACCAGCACTCCCAAGTTCCATAGTAGTAAATCTCGCACGCTTACTTGAGGGATTAGTTCCCTATGTCATCCAGTATTGTTAAGGTCGGTGAGCATCTGCGTTCATTGTTCTTGCCGACGTTGCTACTAATGTTGACAGAAGTGTATATTTGCCAATTTCGTCGTAGTGTACCATACAGTCAGCAAATAAGGTAGAACTTAATCGTAACTTATGAAAAGGCAGTCGTGTTTTTTAGAAATCCTCAGATAAATTACAACACATAGAGACGTTCATATACTCGTACACTTCCACTCTTTCCGATCGGTTATACCAACCATGACGGCATGGAGGTCTATCAGACGCTCAGTGTGGTCGGTGTCGATAACTTCACTTGTTTTGTGTGGTTGATTCCTTGTAGACATTATAGTTTTGGTTCCGATATATATTTCCCGAATATGATAAATGAGGACTTTATTGTTTATAAATACTTACAGGACGCATTACTTTACATACTATTATCGTGTACCATCCGGTTTTCTTATAGTTTTAAAAAAAAGTTGTCAGTAACTGTCTGAATGCCCTTATGGCTGTTCAGACAGCTTTAGCTGTGGACATATAGTAAAGCCTAGTCAGTTTCTAACTTGGTTATCACAGGTTGTCGGTGTAATGATATGTACCCGTCATCAACAAATCTTGAAGTTCTGTTGCTTTTTCCTTGATAGTCTAACTTTGGTCTTTTAAAAATGGCGCTTCGAGACAACGCTATTTCTCACTACGTCGTATCCTCCTTCCATATGTCTACGTTAGTATAGTATCATCAGAAATTTAGAGTAACTGATGATACTGAATATCACAGTTATACAATTGTGTTCGTTAGTTGGACGCTGACTTCAATGCAAAAGATAGCAAATCGGCACCTGTTGTTAAGTTGAAAAAGTGTCCATCGTAGTTTTTAGTCGTTTCGGTCACTGTGATTTCGATTAACTAACCTGGGAAAAATGGACTGTATACTAAAAGTCTGCTCTTTAACCGCGGATATCAAAATTATTTGACTGCGCTTATAAAACATCGGGGTGGTACAACCAGGCCTTTAGAAACACCACCTGTGTTGCTCCGAGTTCGGATGCGAGGTGTATTGAGGATCAGGCGGCACTGCAGACCGTTAATTATAGGGCGTCCTTGTGTCTACAGGTATAAAGTTGGCGCCGTTGCATGGATAGAACTAGGACAATGGGATTACAAACATGCCTTACTAAATAGGACACTGTGGGGGGGGGACAAAGAATCTGTTGACCCTTCCCATTCCTATGTTGATCACTGAGTAACATGCACAATATGCTGTCCAATCAGAACGTAGCAGATAATGAACAGAACATCGGGCTTCTCAAACACCTTGTACGCCGCACCAGTAAATTAATTAAATATCCTCTATAGCAGCCCATCAAGTATGAAGATGGTGGCTAGGAATGGCTAAGTTTAGTTTAATTGGTCATCTGAGTAGACGAACATGTACACCCCTGAACCTGTACCAATGTATGACGAATGTAATCTGGTAAATTAGACGAGACGTTGCCCCCCCAAGACAACCAAGTGCCGCTGTTAGAGAGGGCTATTAATTCATTTCATACAAGCCATAATCATGTTCTATCATTCACAAGGCTAGGATCTGATGAGGCACAGATATTGCATGAGCTGTTGCCAAAGTTGAAATCTTTCTTCGGTACCACGGGTCCCCTCTGGATCTTCAAAGGAGACGTGCAAATCGTAGTAACCGGAGTTATCTGCAACCGTCACCGAGTACATGTGACGGTTAGAGTAGTTAACTAAAAAATATAGATCCCAGAAGAAAACACCTTAAGTACAAACGTTCTGGGCGCTTGGAACCGCAAAGACACACGAACTTTCCCTATATCAATTATCCTTACCTACCGGGGGTCTTTACAATCCGTTTCCTTCAAGCTCCTGTTATCTGTGAGATTGTCAGAAACTCAGTGCTGTTCGCCTCACAAATTTATTTCGCTTACATACGACCATATGAATATACCTACACAAAGTCTCCTACAAATTCATCGTCCACCAGTAACTCCAAGTCAACTCAGCTGTCAGGTTATTTGAAAGCTCACTATGCATATCATTTACAGTGAGAACATAACAATCCATTCCTTGACAAAGGGTACTGCCCATGACTGCCAACAATGAAACACTTTGTATCCAGCATCGTTTGTATGGAGTTTTCCTATCGCTTTGGTTACGGGCTCAATCAGGCATCTGTTTTACTTGGGAACACTTGCGGTGGCCGATTCATATCACTGTCCCTCTTTATCTGACACCAGTGCAAACAAGAACGAAACCAGTGATGGCGATGTGTGGATTTTGAAGCGAATAGTATGTAAAACTTTCGTCTTAAATGCAGGTGTTGTAGCAAGTGTTGTGTTGTTGAGTGATGACCAAACAGACTGAATTAGATTCATCCTAACTTGTTCCATCAACCTAACTCCAGTAGCTCCAGCTGATCATATGAAAACTCGAATGGTGCTTTAAAACCTGTGGTGCTACCTCTCTATGGGGAATGTCACGCTGAAGTCTTACGGTGGAGACTTCCTTTTGTCGTAACCGTGCAAAATTCTTCACTGTATGCTGGGTTATTTAAAATTGAAACGGTCGTTTTTACCCTAAAACTCGCATGCGTACTCAATGCGAATGTAAGCCCAGGTTATATAAGCTCGCCTCTGTCAACACTTATGGGTGATTCGTTCTGGAACACCGTTTATGACATTGTCTTATTCCCTATATATAACCAGCTCACATGCCAGCGGCATCTGTGGGATGTGTAAGCCTAGCAACAGCGACGACAACAACAACAAATGCGTCCTTACACATTGTTTTCCGACACAATTGACTGCTTATTTGTTCCAGAGAGGCGGGGGTCCGATTCACATTTAAGAAATGCCATGGTCACTCCCTTCGCCAAAATCAATGCCACACATTCATGCGATTTGTTAGCCTCTTGACGCCGTTCATATATTCAAAGCAGTCTGTTCGCACGTAACTTATACATAGGATTTGTGTGGATTCTGACGTGCGTTATTTATGCGCTTTTCTGTTGACAAATTATTGTCTTTTACCGGTGCCAGCCCTTCAAGCAAGCACACAAACACACATCTAGCCGTTCCGCGAACACATGTGCACACCCCGGCGCTAGCCAAGAAGTCGGTGTGAATGTCCGGCTGTCAGCACAATGTCAAGACACCGTACCGTCTATCAGCTAAGTCAAAACAGGGCCTGGTTGTCCAGGTTCCCAACGCTCATAGAGCCCAGTGATGCGACAGCTCAGAGTCGTACCACACGTTGGGTAAGTCCCAACAACAGTTGGTGCCATATTTTAGATTTGCAAAGCAATCGTGTAGTTAGACCAGCGCTTACAGTCTACTTGACTGTGTTGTGTGTATGCGTACGGTGGGTGGATTGTTTGGTGGGTGTTCCAGCTTGTTCCTACAAAAGAAATTGATCGCCGTTATCGTCGTCGTCACCAGCCACCGGGGTCCGGTTCTTGTTTCGGCCGTTCAACCTTATTTCGTTTGGCCACATGATGTTTCTAAAGTAGAACCAATCAACTGAGGACTTGAATAATAGATGCAAAAACCCGGAAATGCGAAGACATTTTATTTGCTACGGAACCATAAGCTTTCTAAAACCTTTCAACCCAGTAGGTTTGGCCGTCTGATCAACATCTGGATCAAACATTGGGAACAAGTCATTTGTACATTATTCATTTGGATACAGTTTGATTAGCATAAGGTTAAAGATTAAAAAACGCCTTCTCGCCTACCTTATGCATGTGACCTGTAGGCCTATAATAATTTTTGAAATGCGAACAGAGTGGCAGAAAAATCATGCTTAGCAAACACTTGTCGTACCGTCGATCTCGCGGTACTCATATCTTTCAGATTAATGTACAATTCTTTTCGTTTCCTCCGTTAATCACACTATTGTCAAAGATTTTATTAACCGGTTGCATACTACTCTTGCTCTGTAAACCGTCTGATATCAGAGCTTCATCAAATGATACACAGTCACTTAAAGGCGTTCTCGTTTTCAAATACAGTAATACACCAGTAGTTTGCACCGTCGCTCAAATTCCATTAAAAAAGTGGATAAAGGCAGGCTAGCGAAAAAACAAGTGCATTCTGTGAGCAGTAAAGTGGAAATTCTTTGTTGCCGGACGCTGTGTAAGGTTAATAACCATTGCACTTTCTTGAGTACTCTGTGGCAGCACAACCAGTAAGGAGAATCGATCCAAGTGTCTCATACGTGTAAAACTTCTAGCTGAAAGACACAGAAAATCAAAGAGATTGGATCAGAAGAAATCACACCCAACAAGATGCTATGGTTGATTCACCTGGACTGGCGAACCAAGAGTTACTTCGCAGCATCTTGCTGAAAAATCGGTCGGTCAGGCTTCTGTGGCATAGTTCGCACATTATTTTCATACCATGACTGGATTCCAATATTCTACGCTCGGACAGAATGAGTTGGTTCGTGTTTGTTTGATGGGTTGGACATGGTAATCCGTCTGGAGGTTGAGGACGATTTTGACAATTGATCACGTCAACATTTTTCCACGTTTCACTGTTGCTCAATGAGCTAGGGAAATTTTTTGACTCCATGTAAACAGTGAGCTTGGGCTGCCTTCCCAGTTCTCAAGAGTGGGTGGCGTATATTTTTAAATGATCGGAAAAGTGATCCTGTTCAAGAGTGAAAGTACGGTCTACGCGTTGCTGCTACCGTACGTTCTTCCGACGAACGTTGAGTGACGCACGTATAACCAACGATACCAAATATCAGAACCAAATTAAGTCGCTGGAAACGTGGTACCGATGACATGAATAATGTTATCGATTACAAAAAACAAACCTTAATTCGTTTGCGTTCGTGGGATAAGATACAATGTTTGACCGCAATAGGCCGTCAAGTTTCCAAAAGGCACGACAACCACGACAGGCGCTAGCGATCGACAGGCAGGGACGAACCGACCAAATGCGATCGGATCGGTCTGATGCGTACCTAACTACTTGGTGTTCGGGCAGACCGTAAGGCGGCCGTATTCACAGAAGCAGGGGGTGGGGTGAGATTGACAGATAACAATGGGTTTGGGGGCAGGTAAGTGATCGCGATGAGAGATTCACAATTACGTTTTCTGAGGGTCGCTGTGCTACCGAATGTGGGACAGAAGAAATATGATTCAGTCTTCCGAAAAGTTTGTCAAANGTAAGTGAGATTCATTAACTGAGGGGGTGGGCTGGAGGATTTAGTACTTTTAGGTACGGGTTGTGAGAATAACGATAACAAGTGTGTAGTTAGATGGGGTCACGAGGAAGGGTGCGACAGGGTCAGTCAAAGGGAATTTTGACGTCCAAAAATTTCTTACAACTACTATTCGATTCACATTGGACTCCACTAATGGGGAGATCAGACATCAGGGACCCACTCGAGTTGCGTTGGTAACAAATAGGTGAACTCGGAGGATTACAACAGGTCAACATGTCTGTGAACAGGTGGCTGAAGACGCATGGCACTGAACGTAATTCTAAAGTCAACGGCTCTGAATAACTTGCTAATTGCTTGCTTGTTGCGTGGAATACTGCAAATACTCGGTCAGGATTAGCCAGCCCAACAATGAACATAACAATCAGTCGTAGTTTGACTCATTATTAAAGTAAGTAACATAGGCTCCACTCCTTTCTGGAGATGTAGAGAATATGAGCGCTTTGCTCTTTTAAGCTGTAAGCCATGCTCCCACTGAAGGAAATCTCCTGGTGAAGAAGCAGGAGACTGTTTTACTAAGTGTCAGTTTTTTTGTTTGAAGTAATCCATGAATAAACAAAATCTTCGAGACCATATGGGGAACATTGTCTGAGGTTATCTGAGATCATCCTAACCTGGAAAGAAGCAGACAGTAGTCATACTGGCGAAAATCCGGCTTGTTGACTCTGATTCTGGGAGGGATTACGAAGCACATAAAATCGATCACGAACAAACCTTGCACTGCCTTCTGGTAGGTTACACAAACCACGCTGACAGAAAAACTTAAATGTATGAACCGTTCACGTGTCAAATGAAATGGGAATGAGTCAACACAATTTTGTTCCATCTTCTAACAGAAAAGTACCGTGTTCTTGGCTGGTTTAATACGGACTTGCATGATGACGTTGTTCACATATCTGATTTGATGAAAACATTGACAAATAAAACTAGACGCAACTGAGAGTTGTAAAATGCACCGAGGATTGTTCAGCTGAAGACCTGAAAAAACGTCATGTGTGAAGTTATGAGAACGGAGGAGAATTGAACTATGTGGCCCAGACTAAGGTATTCTCCCTCATGTTGCAATGCTTAACCTGATACTGAGTCTAGGTCAACTAGTGGCTGTACTATTGATCCACTGTTGAATAGCACCCAGGTTCAGCCCACCATTATTCTGGACTTGTCTGGATCTGAAAAACCATACGTCATCCCAGTCTGCTTATAAGCATGACCGCAAATGGTGAGATGCGCTACATCAACCAGCGTGTTGTTTGTCTTCTCTATGCGGCCATTTTCTTTTCGAAGGACTTCAGCACTTTAAGTCTCCGACAACAGTATTGATTACACATTAACAATAGTGGGTGCGCGTTAGTATTGACATTATACCAAATTCTCTTGTTTCTTGTATTGCGCTCACATCGGAAGGGGCTTCATTAACTTAGCATGTCCTCCCTCACAAGAAGAAACACCTTTGTGATTCTCGGAGATGCACTATTGATGTGCTGTTGCACGAGGGGTCATTCACTTGAAGAAAGGTGTACCCATCCGAACTCTGGTCTCTGTCACCTCTGAAAGAGCAGAATCAGATTGATCACTTGATCGGTGCATAGTTGATGGACGCAATAGTGCAGATGAAGCAAAATGAGTTAGTCACATGATTGACCAATTGGTACTTCCAGATCTGACAACCCCGACCCACAGAAAAGACGACGGTTCCCAATGACAGGCGATCTATTAACAAGGAAAAAATATGTAAATAGTCTGGTTGCACTTAGTGTCTAGCACGCCAAGGAGATTAATGATGAAGCCACCCAACCAGTGCTCTGTTCACAATACGAGCACCTGTCGCCAGGTTTTTCCATTTAAACCAAAAACGACTAATGCGGACCTGTTGAATGGGACACACCCAATAAAAAAATAATTTGTGAAATTCAAGGGAACTGTAGTCTTGGCTGCTTCATAGTACAAAAATCAGCAGGCAGCACACAGACAACCAAATTATCATGTCCGACAGCTTAACTGGCATGTTTCCAGAAGTTTTTCAGGCAACCGTTAAACGAAATGTCAACATTCAACGTATGGCGAATCTATGCACCGAACAACTTGTGTAATTGCGCAACAACTTGTTTCACTTTATCTAGATGATTCATCCCCCCTCTTTCCTACAGACTAAAATTAATCAACTATTTCTGATTGGTCTGCAAACTAGGCTGTATTCATCAAGACCAAATAAGTGACTAGGAGAGTGTTTTAAACGCAGTTAATCCCAGTGGTTACCAATAAAGTGGCCGATAGGTTGTTAGACCTCAGGAAGCTTCATCAGTACAAAGTATACCGGGGAATCGGCCTTTGAGGAAAATTCAACTGTAGTACATATAAACATCTACCGGACTACGTGGTCGCAGTCAGTGAATTTATAGGAAATCGATTTAGTTCCTTTAGCTATTACGTCTTCTGATGGTTGGGAACAGTGGTGGTGATGTTTGTAGCTCGGGTTGATGGTTTTGGTATTCATATGTTCGCTGAAACACTTACGCACTGATGATGTCACCTCGCCTGGTGATGAAACGTTTGCAACCTAAATGCCAAGCTCGGCGAAAATATGAATACCAATATTACGTCTTCTCTACCACGGGTCTAGTTATACCACTCATTTGTAGTAACCTTGCCTGGTGCTGGCGCCTACGCACAGGTTGTGGGTGTTTGTATGCCTTCACTGCTGATACACGTTCTAGTGGAAACAACAGTGCAACACCAACTAGCAAGACTGAGGGCGATTGTTATTTATACGAGAAACTCTGATCATTCTGTTTTAATACGATGAATCCCACCTGCGTTACATTCATTGATACCCAAGGTTTACTTACAAAGATAAACACTTTCACAGTGTGGACGAGTTCAGAATCACTAGAACAGGTATTGCTCAGTAAACACTTTTTCACGTGTCAGGTCCCCAGTCCACAAAATGAGGTTCAATTTTTAATAATGCAACGCAGTGTTTCTCCCAATCTATTTATCAAAAACATGTCGGACACAACCCGCAACTTGTTTGATTTCATTCGTACTAGATTCGTTGCGGACATCATACAATTCGTTCCACTTCTGTGAGGAAAAATGTAGGTACTACCGATATGGGAGACACAAACGTGACTCATTTCGAAACTTGCACGAACAAACAAACTGGATTAGCAAAAACCCTTGTTCAATATTCCGCGTCATAAGGTAGTCGGATGCGATTCTCAGAGGTTAAGTTGTTTAGCTTCTCTTGGGAAGATAACCACACTTTTGTCCTGCTTGTTGAGTTGTTTATTCATTGACTGATTCCTCACCCTACTTAACTAAAAGTTATTCACTCATCTGGCTTTAACAAGGTGTGAAGAAAGGAATTTGACTGATAAAGCCTGAGATAGACAGTAAGGTGTCTAAGTGGAGAATAATTGATCAACCAATCGATCGTTCATTCGACTGATGGATTAGTCGAACATACAAACTTTAGTATCAGCATCAACCCATCGAATTACGATCACGCGGGTGTAAAATTCAATTAGCACCCTTGTTTTTTTCGTTGAACGTTCACAAATGGATGTTTGTGTTCGCTTGCCTAATCGAAATTCGGACCACTGAGCCATGGCGATTCGTGCAATGGCGTTACGTATACACACACACACACACAATGGTAACACTGACTTACCACTAAACATAACTTCGACTATTCATAATACGGCTAACCACCTCTCCTTTTTGATTCACTCAGTCGTCCAGAACACAACCGCATGTTAATCGATTAATTCTATCGATTGGTTGAGGATACGTTAGTATGAGAAGAGCATGGGTCAGTGCGTTTTAGGTAACACGTCATCTCTGGATTTGAACTCGGAACCCACGACCCACCAACTTTTCAAGCCTGACCAGTCCATTTAGACAAATAACATCATAAATGCTCGTTATCGCTCGCGTGTTCATACGTGTGTGTGTGTGTGTGTGTGTGCATGCCTTCGGGGCACTTCGGACCTGTATGTGTCCACGACGAATGTGAATGCGATTTGTGAGTGCTACTAACTTCGTTAACCTGGAAAAGAAAACAACGCGCTGCCAAGGTGATGCCCGGAGGTGCATGTGCGACAGGGGGCGGATGAGGGGGAGAAAGCACTACCTGGCGCATTGAAGACGATGTTTGCCTTGGACATGTATGAAATTTTAGACGACACACCGATTCGTTAATGTCGTTTGCTAGTTGAACACATTCGTAACTGCAGTGGAAAAAAACTCGGGTTCAGAAAGTGGTACTGAGTCAAAAATTGTCATCTGGTGCATTTAGTTAAACAGTCAGTTCCGATCGTTTTTCCTGCCATATCCACTTGCCTTGGTCACATTCTAACGATCCGTAAACACTCAATAAAGAATTTCGTAGGGAGATTTCTTTGAGGGTTGAGTGTACAGTCCATAACAAGATTACAGGAACAATCATCTTCAGTTAATTTTGTTAACCAATGGTTCACAATGGTGTTCTCGAAAATGCGAACATAAGGAAGTGATAGTAAGAAATGGAAAGAGGGAAGACGATGAAAGGACCCTGAGTTTCTGAATGTGTAAGGTTTTTTCAAATGGCTTTCAACCTACTGTAGACTGACTGCTACAGTTGTAGCGGGTGCATCCACCGCAGTGACTTTTGTGCATAGATGTCTGTTAAGGATGGTTGGTAGTCACTATGTTTTTTGGTGCTTGTATAGTGACTGTTGAGTGAAACGGACGATAACATTGTGACCCGAGGGGAGTAAACATCATAGTTATAAGGCTAATGGGGGACAAACCAGTTTTGGGAACTGGTGCTCCTAAACGACTTTCCGGGAACTACTGTTCCCCTTCGTTATTGCTCAGACATGAAAGTTCGGTCATGTCTAATGCAGAGCTAACGATGCAGTGGTCAACACACTTGCCTGTTGAAAGCCTCATCGGAGTTCAACTCGCAGCCGAGGTAAGGATGAGCACTACTGAATTTTTCTAGCGAGCGATAAACTAGGGTATAGTTCTTTTCTTTGAAAGAGATGGACCGGAGGATCCATCTGAAGACAAAGTGAGTGATGTTCAGAATACCTCAAGTGATAAGCTGGACTCCAGCAGTCCATTATATTCCTTCCAGTAACCAATCGGTCAAAAATGGTGACGACGAGATTATTGGGCCGGTTTTATTAGGGCTCTGGGGTGTTATTTTAACTTTTAAACCAAGTAAGAGCATATCCAACTGCGTTTGCGTGAACCGAACTAACGAAGGATGTTACAAATACCCTTAGCCATCACCAGAAAACACACTCATTAGTTTCTCATGAAAGAGATATCTCTGCAGAACACGGTGGACTCTGTTACCAGGGGTTCCTCCGGGGGACGTTTTTAAATTTGATATGACATACCAGTGAGTCAGTTCAGATGACTAAAATCAAGGATCCAATTGTGTTTGCCATTCTAGGTGGATCGTCTACTGAATGCTATAAATCACAAATTGAGACCTCTCCATCTCATGAGTAGGCTGCCATGTGACTGCGCTTGGCTCAAACTACTAAACGACTACTTCTGTACACATGTAAACTGAGTTCGTCCTGCTGCTGTGTCCTACGTTGTGTGCCAGCCCGCACAACTCTCCCAACTAATACCGATTCAAGTCCAGAAATTGCCGAACCAACCACTGAATGGCTGGTATACCCAGTGCTTAAAATCCAGTGATATCAGCTGATAAACACCTCGCTAAAAGTTATCAAGTTGACCCGATTAATTAATTCGGAAATGTGGCATGCAGCCGGAAACACAAGTTACTTACCTTTAACTAATCTACGCTGATCCCTAGGTGCAACCTGACGTTTTTACACGTAAGTGTTGCCGTGGGCATGAGTACATAGTACTTGGTGAGAGAGCACGCACGTTCACTCTGTCAATCTCTGTCTGTCTGTTTATCCGTTCCTCACTATTTGTCTCCTACATGTTATCCGCATGTTTTACGCGCACAGTTAACGAAGGTAAACAAAGCGTAGACATGTGACAACATGTCTTTTTTCGGTAACGTTAAATTTATTCAACAGAACCCGTTGTTTCACACTTTTATTCCTGGCTTGTCTGTCGCCTGCTTCCGACCTACTGTTCACCCTTAATTTGGACTATTCCGTGTCACTTTGATCACAATCTACATGTTTGGTCGTTTACATTTGACCTGCTTTAACCAGCGCCGCCAAATTTGTAACCACTGCTCACTGAACTGTCAGGAAGAGGTTCTTTTGTTAGAAATGAAACAGTATCGGTGAACAAATTACCGATCGGTTGACACCTGTTCCGAAACAAAATATCTAATTTATTCTGATCAGTGGATATTCTGCCAGAAAATGGCCATACAGGAGGTTGGTGTAACGTCATACAACGAGAGCCAATCATTCTGTTTAAGTTCCGATGTTTCTGGTTTTCTCCGAGAAAAAGACCAACTTGGGTATTCTAGGGAAACTCACCCGTAGAACTCAAAGCGCCGTCCAAGGACATGTTCAAGTCCTCATCGGTGTCAGTTATTAGATGCACCTAACGAGGGATGAAGTGAATCTTTCTGTCACCACGAGCATTACTGTCCTTCAACTGGCTAACATCAGTTGCTAGTTATTTCAGAACAGCTAGTGGTAGAAGACTGGGCAACCGGTACCAACAAACTCTAGAACGATAAATATGCCCAAAGTGAAATTGAAGGCTAACCCATACTTCCGTGTTCCTCGCCTTCGGGCATGATTTTCTTTTATGAATTCGCTCATGATTACGCTTGATTGGAATTGTTATTTTGGCCGCTGTTTCCTCATGCTGACGGTTCGATACAGCACAAGCAAGCATTTCTAGTTGATTCAATTTGCACTGTAACACGAGACTTGAAAATAGTAATCGCAATTAACAAAAGTGTCGTCTATTGCCGAGAGGACAATGTAGCAACGTACTCGTTCTCAGGCAAACGCTGCAAACAGGTCGCATGAAAACAACCGTGCAAAACTCTCAATACTTGAAGGCCTATAACTGTACTCAGTTCGACGGAAGTCAGAAGAAAGACATCACTGCACATTGGCTTTAGGTAACTTGATTGACCGTAAATGGCAGTAAGAATTCACAATTAAACCCATTACACCGATCTATTTTTGGCTTCAAAACAGTTTAAAGATGAAATACTTATTTCATATTATTACCGTCTCGTATAACATCACATTAACCTACAGACTTCGAGTCTGTTCATTCTGGGTGACACAATCTGGAATTTGAAACAATGTGACGTGTCTCACGACAGAGAAGTGAGTATCCACATGGGAACCATACCGACAGGAGTCACTTGCTTTTATCGTTGTTTTCCACCACGGCAAAAAATTTCCCTCACCAGTGTTCACCTGCTCCCATTTCCATTCGCAGCTTATCTCCTTCACCTGTCTAACCCCTGACAGAACACCCAAAAACAGCTGTTAAAAATTTCCACTATTTCTCATCGTTCGCCTCAAACGTTTACTCCTAATGATCTACTGCAACATCAGTTGCGTCCTCATCATCCGTCAACCCGGAGGCACACCGTCTGCGTTACGTCGTTTCGAGGTGAAAGTTGTACCTGTCTTCACGGGTGGCAGTTTGTCGTCGCACATCCATTGACAGTATGTCTATCCGGCCAGATGAAAGTTCACCAGTTTCTCACTCAATTTTATGCGCGCCTGCCTATGTTTTTCTTAAAAAAGAAAACAGAGACCCGTCTCAAAACATGCAGGATGATTGTTCATTTCTTAAATCGACTAGTTCTAGCTAAGTTAACTTCTTAGACTGAAGGCTGCCCCCATAAATTGAGTTCAGTTTGGTAACTGATTCAGATCATGTGATTTGGAACTGTCCTCATTTTGGAACAAGTCAACGAGATTGCTTGGAACAATTACCATTTTTATGATTATCCGGACCTCCGTCAAGTATTTCTACTGCAGACGATGGCTGATTATTACCTACTCCCGACGTTAGTCAGAAAATCCCAATCCAGGCGCCGGTTACAAAACTCTACGGGTTGAATGACCGCGCAGTGATTCAACCGTTAACACCATTTTTGTAGTCGCGTAAACAGGATATCGCGTGCTCTGTCTCCAGGATCCCATTACACATGACCAAGTAGGCATTAGGCTGAAAGTCGTGCTTTGCAATGTTTGAATATCTAGTTACCCTTAGTAAACAAAAGGTTTAGTTAGTTTTATTTACCTCTGGATACAGGTTAACCTCATGATTTGTGTTAAACATCGCTCAGTAATCTCTGATCCATAATCCACCATATTCCACAGACAGGCCACCTAAAAAAGACCGGAAGATGTGTCCATCTAGAGGAACGTGGAAAACAAGCAAACCTCACAGCATACAACCAGGTTAAACGAGCCCCAGAGGCGCGGAATTGCTGACGCTTTTGTCTCCAAACTTTTGAGGATATGTCGAAAGAACAAACGCACCACGAAGCTTATCAGAAACATGTAAAGAACAGTCAACATACTAATGTTCGTCGGAGGTTGACTTATGTGACCTACGAGATTCACGTTGAATCCATGGTCCACTTTGTTCAACCATGTTCAATGCTCAGGATATGATGTCCAGTCAGGTGAAGCTACGGAAGACGCAAAATTTCGCGTAAAAATCAAGTCGTCACAGTATCACCCCTGCTAAGCAAAGTATATCTTGGAATCTGGCAGAGAGAGGCAAGTAACCAAGTGACGGGGTCATTCCGTTATCATGTCGGGTCTTAGCAAGCTGAGCGGTGCCACTTGCCTCTCACTACCCCTTATCCGATAACGGATGCCTCTCTTTGAAATCTTCAACCATAAAATAATTGGTGATGATTTATCCTGGCCGGTGATTTGTACATTCCAATCCAGGCGAGTGAAAACATCGGTTCATCCTTCCATCGTTTGGATGCAAACCCGCATCTGTCAGAAGTTTTAAACCTGGTGACGGGGTTCATTCTACTTTATGTAACTGTTGACCAGTACCGAACTAAGCGCAACAGATCTGCAGACAAGGGGACTAGGGCATCACCGTCAAATCTTTTCCGATCAAATGTAGTTCCGTGGTCTTCAACGGCGAATATGGTCACACGGCTAACGTGCACATGGACAAACACGGAACTGTTTGACCATACAGAGTGAGAGGGTACAGATCCACCGAGTGCAAGGACTAGATACAGCTGGCTCAACTGGACCCGTTCTCCAGACTGACAGGGAGCGCAGTCTAACCGGCACCCGATGAGCCCTGAGGGCGTGAGAGAGCACACGGAAAACACTTCTGGCAAACCGACCAGCTGGATTTTGGTACACGAATGATTCACCGAGAGTGGTATGGGCCTCGGTTGTCACTCCCACCGTTCGAAAGGCCCGACAAGTCAGGGAAGCCCTATCCCGGTTGTCCGAACGATAGTCATCCCAGAAACAATCTGGAAGCTACCCTGATAGCTGAAGACAAGACTGAAACACCCAAAGTAGTCGATCGATCGCGGTCTCCAAGTGTGAGCTAATAGTGTCTGGATGAGTGACAAACCACCACGGGCCCACTCCGGCTTTGCGCTGTCCAAAGTGACTCAAACAAGACGCAGTGTTTCATGGGGGTGGCGTAAGAATCTGCTGGCTACTGTGCTGGCAGAACAGTATGATGCAGGGCTAGCTGCAGTCGACTATATTTCAATACTACGGTTGGTCGAGAAAAGGTTGGTCGATGTGAAAATAAGTCAACCGAGAGCTTATGATGAACCACCCAAACAATTCACAATGGAAACCGACTACTGGATGCACACTATCTATCTGAATCGTTCTATCAATATTTTCTGAAGGGTAATTGCTGAAGAATTGAGCTAACCTCCAGTTAGAGTTAGCATCAGTATATTTCGCATTAATCTATCCATTCAACAACTGGTTTTTTGGATTGTGCTACAGGTCAGTGATCTAAGTGGCACTAAAATCCGTCCAAAGGAAGCATAATTCTTCCAATTTTCCCTCGCGCAAACCAGTAGGCATAAATCCGTATCATCGTCAACCCACCGTGCAGTCGTCATGTTGATGTTTCCATGATGGTCATGGGTACTATCACAGATGTGTGACTCAAGCAAACCTAGTTACCTGTCCTCTAGTTGCTGCAGATGTGATTATGCTAAAGACTGCCAATCATGTTACTGACCTGACTTGACAAAATGGTGAACAACCTAATCATTGTGAACTTGCTCAGAAATGAACCGAAGTGGTCCACATTTTGTAAACAGTGAAATAAATGAGTGAAGGTTAGGTGCAGGTTCTAACGGGAGGTTATAGCTTGATAAATGACCGACATTCATAAATGATCACGTGGACGATCGGCACCGAGGGACAAACGATAACGAACTGCTTTATTCAGGCTGGTTGAGACCACCATACTCTCCCCTACCATACGCTAATGGAGAGGACACTCCTTGCATCGGTTTGAATGGTAAGGCTTTCGCTGACTATCTCCAGCAATCAGTTCTCTGTCGTCAACACGACGGAACGAAAGCCGTCGGTTTATGTTAATTCGGATGTCACGAGAAACAATTTTTCGTCATTTCGTATCGTTAGTATGAAACGGGTCATCAATTCAATAAATATGAGTAGTTTTTATTAACCTAATTTGGCCAACGCCCATTGCATCCGTACAGGTCGGTTGAATACTTCGTGTGAACAGATGTTGACTCAATTATGGAAATAACCTCCGGTCTCTTTGGCATTGCGACCGGTGGGTGCTGGTTCCAAATTCGGGCGACACATCAATAATTTCAAATGAGATCATTTGGTCTGACATTGTGGCCAAATCTCCTATTCCCCGGACAAAAATGGGTTACATGAACGCGATCGGACGTGACTTACATTCAGGGTGTTAAAAATCAATAGACGGTTCATTTGCTGGACCTCAATGCAAGCAGTGGTGCAATGTAAAGAGACGTGTTATCCCTAGGAAATGTCCTGACCATTGAAACTAAGCAGCATTAAATTAACGGCTAAAAACTACAAAACAGATATACGACTTTAATGGATTAATGAGCAAGCAAGACAGCGTACGGTTGTGAGTAATGTGATCCACATTCCGTTACAGGTTAATGCGCACTGAGCGTTAGTACTGTGCTATTTACTTTCATTTGTGAACGGGACCCGAAATCGATCGGTCCAAACGGTCTCGGTCCATTGATAAACAGATGAACTGATCCACCATGTATTACCCGACGATATACGGACCTCTGTCATGGAACTGATTAATCAGCGTGAATTGACGTTTTTCAAGAAAGCAAGTGTACGCCAAAGAAGAAAGTTTGACAAACTTTTCGGAAGAGTAAATCATACTTCTTCTGTCCTACATTCGGTAGCACAGTGACCCTCAGAAAACGTAATTGTTAATCTCTCATCACGACCACTCAATATGAACGAGATAAGCCTGCTTAAGAAAGGTATCGGTCCATCTTCGAACTACACTGCAACGCTTAAGAAAGCTCAATCGGCTGTTGGGTTGCCTACTAGATTGGGTGGCACTTTTAATTTTGAGACTGCCGTATCAAATTTTTGAACTATAATCATGTGAAAATCCGACCCAACCCAATTTCCCTAAATATTCATCCCTCAGCATTCAACCCCCCCTGTTTCTTGACGTTAATTGGACTTTGACCTAGACGATTTTGTTTTGTCACGTCAATTTGATGGTTGTGCGAATAGCCAGTTGTCGGTCATTGCACTTTACTTGAGTGATGCGTTCACCCCCTTTTTGGAGCTCGGCTCATCCCCATTGTTTTGAACCTGTTCACTGCTCGGAAGAGTTCTTTTGGGTATGAATGCCTTATTATGTGATTATAGTTCATATTTATCCCGTTCAGCAGCAAATTGTAACCCATTCCTCGGAAACGACCTGTCGATCGAAACTGCTGAGGTTGTCTAAACATTCACTTTGATAATCTGTTCAATACGACCCAATCTTGTTTTGAATATTTGGGATCATTGGTTTATTGCTACGTGTTGCTCAACGTCCTCTTATATGATGGTACAACCGCATCTCTTGAAAGATAACGTCTTCACTGGAGACTTACAATGGAGATTCACACATTTTTAGTAACATCACTCTGTACACCAAACTGTCTAGATAGATTAGTGAAATTGGGACAATCCACCACTTGTTACCGACAGGTTGGAAACAACCCAAACTTAACGCGTTGGGTTGACCGCTAAACGTAGTACTCTGTGAAATCAACGAAGACCATCACACTGGGAGCCAATTCCACAAGATGCATCATCAGAAGACACGCTATTTTTGCAGACAACACTCATGCATCAACCAAGTATGTCCGATCTAGTACAACCAACCAAAGTCTGCGTGAAGACCCCACCGGTTGCTAACTTCAGGCATGGGGGCCGTTGTCTACGTCCAGGGAACCAAGCCTACTTTTCAGAAAGCCTGCTCACTAAAATCATTCCAGTAAAGTGAGGCTAGTCTCAACCATCCACAGTAGTTTGGAATCCGCGGTTGTTCCTTAACAGTTGAAGTACGCTGTCTGTGCGTTTGAGGGCGTTAGCTTCGTCTGCTCAATCATCATTTTATTGGATGCTGATTTCGTTTCCCTATTTGCACTCTTGTATCTGATGACGTGACCAAATCGTTCAAATTAAACCGTTGCATTTTACAGCTATCATTCCTTCTTAACAGTTTAAAGCTTTATTATATATATATATATATATCCCGAATCATACGAACAGTAAAACTCGAAAGTCGTAATGCCCACCACGTAGATTTCAGTTGTGGAAGATATCATGGTAGTTTAGCCGCTCGAAACTACCATCTTGGATGACAGCCCTTATAAATGGACAAATATGGGATGGAATGTAGTGGTTATAAGCCACGACAGTCTTTGTTGACAACGTTTTTCCTTGATTCAAGCAGATGGTCTTACAGTACAGATCAACAAGAGCCAATGGTCGTAGCTTTATACTGCATACATGGTCGGCCAGCGAAAGGTCATAACTGCCAACGTGGTAACCATGTTAGCACTAACTAGTCCAATTTTTTCCTGTGAAGGAGACTCACAGTACCTCCGCTGCATTGACTATTGTCTGGTTTCCACGTCGGACGCGAGAAGTCACGTCTCAAAATTTGTTACAGCTGGAAAGTAGAAATCTGTTACATCATTTCTATGGATTTTCCACGACTCACCACTGCATCCTGCTCAACCTATCTTTGAGACCTACGTCAGAAGTTGAAGTACCCATCGACTTCAGTCCTGTTGAAAGCTCAAGTTTCGTACCAGTTGTCTGCTGTATTCGATCCACCCCTATTCAATGAACTTTAAGAAACAGATATCACACAACGGCAGAAATTTCAGAAGTAGCTTCCTCATGGGTTGATCATTGTGGCGGTTATCTAGAACTTGTTGACCTTGCCTGAGTTTATTGTTGATTTTGGATAAGTATGGTCTCCATAAACTTTTATCTAACGTTCACCGATTTTTTCCGACACATATTCTGTAATGTACAGTTCTACAACAACTTGATGTCCATACTGTCCATTATTCAGGTATGACAACAAACTGAAGTAAGTCACTCAAAATAGATCAGCAAATGATCGGAGCAGAAAAACAGGCTATTTCCATTTGACGTAACGTAAACTTGCCGAATAAAAAGATCGCCGAACACTATGAGATATCAAGGACAGTGACATTCTGACCATCATCCGTATGACTCGCAATTCTAGGAGCTTTGTTCCACATGCACCTTCTTTGCTAATTAAATTACTGGTGGAACGTAGAACACAAGTTTGATGAAAATCTCTGCTGGAGTTAGTAATTAGTTAAATGCACGTTGTTTTCATTGTGTATTCAGTTCTCTCAGTTCAACTAGGCTGTGGCATTTTTTGAAGATCACCATGGGTTCAAGCATTTTTAATCCCGTGTCGACTGAAAACCATCATAAATCATTGATGTGATTCACTCGTCATGGAGACTTCAAACTTACATCTCACGGGCCGTTATCCGGATTTACCAACAAACATTATTAGTTCCCAACTGTGAAAAGTCAGGGCTTAGGCTGGATTGAAATCAGCGAACCAGCCGGTGGAGCACTTGCCG
This sequence comes from Paragonimus westermani, assembly GCA_008508345.1. Lineage (NCBI taxonomy): Eukaryota > Metazoa > Platyhelminthes > Trematoda > Plagiorchiida > Troglotrematidae > Paragonimus > Paragonimus westermani. The sequence goes on from QNGE01001625.1 coordinate 142,091, forward strand.
CGTTGTGGCATGTTGTGTTTGTCGCTGGTTCAAATCCAGCCGAAACCCTGACTTTTCACAGTTAGGTCTCATCTAAAATCATAAATCTGCCACACTACTTATCATTTCCGTTGTAATATGCAACCTCTTCCTAATACTGGTGAGTAACAGGTGTAGTTTAATTTACGCGGTAGCTTGTAGTTCAAGCCATGCGCACATATGCAACCACACCAACCTGGGTAGATAGTAACCATGACTAAAGTTAGAACCTAGTTCTTACAGCGCGTGCTGTGGAACTGATGCATCTATCTGATGGAGAGTCACTAAAAACTGATGTTCTGTCAAGATATTCTAAGAACTACATGTGGACGCAGCGAGGCTTTTTGTGTGATGTACGTCCTGCAGTCAGTCATACCACAACGCAATAAGACTATAGTGTATCCTTTTTCCATGTACGCCAACTAGAAAGGCAATGCTGACTATAAATGATAAAAATCGACTCCGAACAGGTGGACCAAGGGATAAAAGTGGTTGTTACAGTCTTAAAATGATCAAGAGACGTTCAAGTACAACTGGATGGTACGCCTACTTGGTACACTTTTACATTCATATATTTGCAGAGTATCCACGTGCACAGTACGCAAGGCCAATTATTGCCGTTGTCGTCATTGTTGTTGTGCTGACGATACTTGTTGTTTACTGTTCAATACAGATGGGTTACACAACTCTTGTTGAATACCAACCACTCATTTAGCCAACCATTCTTCCTATGGATTCTGTATATGACATCGATGAGCTCACCTGAATCTACATATCTCCATTGGGCTGGACGTGCGGATCGACCAAGGTCAGACAATTCTGAAGTCTATTAGATGTGGAAGGTTACGAGAGTTGCGATGTGGATAGCGAAGTCATTGAAGGAATCCAGTGCAAAAGTATTGAGATGGTTGAGCTTCTACTGAGTTCCTGATGGTATATGTCCAATGAAATCTTTAATGTGCGATCAGAGAAGACTCACGAAATATTTGTAGTTGAATCACTCCGCCTAATCACGGACTTTCAATCGCAAATATGGATTTCCAGCGTTCAACCGAACTTTGAAGAAATGAGTGAATAGGTACGGCTTCAGTGTTACAGGATCAATTACAATGTCACGATTGTATGGCATTAGCAAGCACATAAAATGGAACTGACATTTTCGGAGGCGAGGGAGTAAATAATAAGTAAATAATAAGATAACGACTTGGTAAGAAAAAAACTTGCAAATCAACCGTATTCTACCATAGATCACATAAACATCACTAGACGAAAATGGAGACGGTCATTTTCAAGGCGAATTCATGCTAATGATCTCATTCGCTTTTGTTCAGCAAACGAGTTCAGTCAAAAGAACCTACTGGGAACTCGTTGGCCCATATAAAGATTTGTGGTTTAGAGAAGCAACGGTATGATGCAAAGGCGTCCCAGGTAATCGGTATGCTACGATGTTAGGGTACGTAGGTAAGGGGGCAGTCAGCCAAATACAGGGTTTAGGGTCATTTAAACTGGTTCATTCAGACAGCTAGGTTAACTGCCTCTGACCATTTTTAGCCAACAGCATATTATTGTTCGAGCGGATATCACTGCGACAAGGACTGCCTAAAAATCGTCGTTCAAGCGCACTGTTCCTGACTTGCGACTCCACTGCTGTCCGTTGTCTACAGGTCCAGAAAGTCCAACACCTTCGCTGTGACAAACACTTTTGATTCAAACCTTCGCCCCACCCCATCATGGTCGGCCACGAAAGCGAACGAGCTCAAACGGCTAGCTACAGAACAAGTCAAGCTCAACGCGACCAGACACGTCTTTCAGTTCGCCTGCCATTGCAATCTGTCTAGCTGTCGATCTTCGAATGGAGCGAAAAGGGGAGGGTGGTGGTGATGGTGAGGTGGAGAGCGAAGCGACTCAAATCTGGTTGGGTGCTGCTGACTAGGAACTTAGTCCAGAGGACTGGTCACCGAAGGACTTGTGTGTATACACGTCCATTTGTGTGTTCGGGTTCACGCTCCAACAGTTGGGACAGTGCCACCTGGGGCACGTTGAGGATGCGATCCCTTGGGGGTTGGTTCTTCCAGCTCCGCATCGGAGCAGAGACGGAAACGTGCCGCAGGCGAACGCGCTCGAACGAAACGCAAGTAACCGAATCGCAAGTGTTGGAGAAAAGCGCCATTCTCTTTGGAGAGCAAACGGTGACAACCGCGACAGTGAAAAAGTGAATGGGAAGCAAAAGAAGAATCAAAACCACAAACCGTTTAGCCTTTCAAACTTACTTCGATTAGCTAGTATCTTACTAGTTGATTCCAAACAAATGAAGTGATCGTTGCTGTGACCTTGGGCTAATGACCTTCAAGCAGTCTGCACAAATAGCCTGTGTCAGGTTAGCGTTAGCATGGTTAGTTCGTTCCTCATAGAAATACTAGTATGTCCACAGTACTTTCCAGGCCAGGCTGGTTACATCGATCTACACAATACCAGCAAAACAACTGCAATTGTCAGACCTGCATTCTAACAGAGTAAATAGCATCGATTTCGATAGATTTCAGCTCTTTTTCTCTTTTTATCACATGATAGTCTAAACTTGTAGCTTGTTAACTGCGCACTGTGATAATTAGATACTGATTAGATAATCGTTTTAATCTACCAAAGTATAAGAGCCAGCATTCGGAGTTATTCACCAAGATATGTTTAGAATGGGCTCGTTTTCATGGTGGTCAACAGGTAGTTCACAAACATGGCAGGAGGTGTTGGCACTTTTCCTTGGAAGAATTTTAACTACACGAAAAAAAATTATACAAGTTCGAACTAGTGTTTGAAGCTTCTGATTACCTTGGTTATCATCGCCGCGTGGTTCGTATATAATATGCGTACTTGTGTTTTTTATACGCAGAACATGTATGTAAGTTTCATTGAGATGTTTTTGCTCAAACATTTCGGTTACCCCCACTGGTTGGTTCACATGTGATCTTTTCTGGAGAAGCATACATAAGTTCCAGTTAGTGTAAAAGACGACTGATTTGTGTCTTGAATAATTGGCAAGGAAAGTGACATCATAAGAAATTTTTGAAGCACTGATTTTGTGATAGAAAACCACTTGTTTTAACATTCCCTTGCCATGAAGTAACAAATAACTTAGCGAATATTTCAGCAAAATCATGCTTTAATCATAGATGTTACGTGCTACATCAAACATAATTATCAACAAGGATTTAAACAGTGCGACTGGATTAGCATTAGTTAAAAAACAAATGTTCCAAAACCTTACAAAACATCTGGAGGGTTATTTCAGATACAGTTGCTCCAAGGAGTAATGATACGACAGACAAAAGCCAGCTTGTCTGATCAGTGATCGCAGGACAAATCACTAAAACACATAGAACTGTTCAAGAACACTCGTCTCACGTTGTTCTGATAAAGCAGGATGTGGATCGTCTCGACAGGGAAACCTAACCCAAGCTTCATTCAGTTGAACAGAATGGAAAACTGGGTAAACACGGCTGTTCCCTCTTTGTCAAGCATGTAATATACTGACCATTTGGCTTGATGTGGTTTGATGTACGACGATATTTGCTTGCAGGTTTGAGTTGGGAGATTTCGTACCACACCAATGCGCACTAGATATTCATTAATATATATATATATGACAAGCTTTATAGTGGCTATCTGTTGCACACCTGGGTTGAGTGTTCACCACTATATTGACCCAGTCACGTGTATCATGTCCCTGAAAGAAAAGATAAGGTTTCCCTTAAGTGCTTAAGTGAAGGTGATTTAGGTAGGTAAAGATGGTCAGTCTTTTTATCATAGTGACCTGATCATCTCCAGATTAGATAGGTAACACCGAATGAAGGGGAACTTAAACACACACAGGGGATAGGTAGAGCGTAAAGGTGACTCGAAATGACTCGACGCTAGGATATGTGGCAGCGCAGTTGAATGTTAGGACCACTATCCAGCACACGAAGACACGGTAAGTTTTTGGGCAAACACCCGATTTCTATTCACATTAACGGAACCTCTTTAATAGGAAAAACTGCCTTTACTGTTTGACGGTAGATTACTTATTGAGCAATGGGAAAGTGCCTTCAGATTCTGCATCAATGTTAAACAGGGGATCGGAAGTTGTGGCTAAATTCGGTCCACTTGGGTCGGCCTGAACCACTGATTATATTAAGAAGGAACGAAATCAACCTAACTGGACGAAATCAGCCCGTCTTGTCCATGTCACTGCGACGAAAGCAGGACACTGAGTGCATTGTTCTCAATTTGGAACCTCACTATATGTTCTGTCTAACGAATCCATTTTACCAGCTCTAGTGACTTGGACACACCTTCCGTAATCAATTAGCCCGTTTGTCCTTCGATTGCGAAAGATAGACCGGTTGCTTAACTGTTTTTCGGAATTACGCAAGATTTTGTTCACTCACTTAAATTTTGTGGGAAATTTGGTATTTGCCTAACACTGAACGCGGGATAATAGCTTTACTGAATAGCGTTTTTGTGCCACATTATTCCAAACTATTATCTGATATTAGGTCCAATTTTCTTGAACACTGAAGAAGATAGACGTTTATAGTTTCCTACAAGTGACTTCATGTTAGAAATTATGAATAAACAATGCAGTTGCGAACAATACCTTGCTCTGGCATTTTTTGCGCAAGCCGCCGTCGTTCACAGGGGTTTAATTATTAGGGTTCATCGATATTTTTCATCTACTCTAGGATTGTAAATTCACCTAAATAAAAACACTAGGCAGTGGACTGAAGTTATTAAGCTAAACTCTCGTAAGTCAGTTTCATCGGAAAACTTTCGACCAGTACAACGAATTCCCCAAGGTCACTTGTGAATACCTGTGAATAATCACACGGTTGGCAACATCCGTTCCACATTAGCCGGGCACACTGACAGAAGCCAGCGGCTTGCGCTGACCCACTTGTGGTCCCACTCACACAAGACGTGTCCAGTGTAAACCCGAAGAATTAAGATCAGGTGGCGTGTGAACGAGCCCTTCGTGTCCAGCCGGTCAATGCTGGTTAGCCATTTAACAGACTAGCTCGAAACTGAAACCCCTATATCTTGATACATGAACAGACAGAGACTCCAATGGTAGGATATAACCTGGGAAGAAAAATATTAGGGACGCAATGTAAGAACTTGTTCAATATACGAGTACACGTTAGTGCACTCTGGAGGGGATATGGCGAAAAATCAAAATGTAAGGTTGGACTGGAAGAAAACAGACAAAACATTCACCAGACAGTACACAGACAATGCCTAAGAAAAGGAAGGGTAGAAGACCACCGACACTCAGGTTTGTGAAAATGGGAGCACGTAAGTTCCAGACGACACCATTAGTTGGTTAATGTGAACAAGAAGAAAGTGGACATAACGGATACAATCTACTTGAGCCTAAAGTACTCATTGACTCTTCGCCTACGGCATACTACGCCTACGTTAGTGACATGCTAATTGAGGTAGCCAGCGCATTCGCGGCAGCACACACTACAAAGCCATGTAGTCATGTCACCACGACCCATGGCACCGATGGTTCCCTTTTGTACCACACGCTTCTGTTCGCGGTCGAGCAGTTGCTGCTCACTGAACTTGCGGGCGCCCGTCCGCATCATGTTTCTCCAGATCGTCCGGCTCAGCGCTAACCCTTCCCAACACCTAAAATCGACGTTACAACGCGAGAAACTCACTTGGGTCACATCCTGGTGTCTCAGTTTTTGACCACAACGATTTCGTCCACTTGATTTCAGTTGTCCATACAGCCGCTGTTTCGAGATGCGTTCATTGCCCACCAGACGGACGTGACGTTGCTGACGAATCATCAGTGTAATTTCCATTCCACCTGGTTTCAGTTGCCCATACAGCATGTGTTTCCGAAAATAGTGGCCGCTCATCTGGCGGATGTGACCTGGCCAACAAAACTGATTCACCCTCAGCATAGCTTCCATTCCGTCTATGTCCGCTCGCCCCAGTACCTCAGTGGTCACAGCCATATCCTATCATCGAATACGCAGGGTGCAACTTAGACACTGTAAATGGAAACGGATCAGATAGGGCACGTTCCGCTAATAAATTGTCCAAATGCTACTGCCGTACAATGGCACGGACAGCACCATAGAGCGGTAGACACAGCTTGGTGGCTCTCTCTAGGCTGTGGTTCTCCCACACAGGTCTTTCAAAATGTCCGGAAGCGAAACTAGCCTTTGCCACATGAGCTCGTAACTCATGGTCCACGTACAGATCTGCGGACAATTTGCCACCTAAGTAACAGAAATATGCGCAACTGTCCACAGCTTTTCCTTTGGTACGAATTTCAGGAGGAGATGCATGAACAGCACACCTGCTCTGAGAAAGGCTGAAAGAAGGAAAATGTCTTATCTGTGTTGATATCCAGTCCAGATTTGGATACATAGGTCGCGAATGCTGTGCCCCGTAGCTGCATTTCGCATTCTCTGTGAACAAACAGTGCGCATCTGCGAACTGAAACGTGAGCATCGTTGAGGTGTGTAGCCGAGTCGGAGCGCCGAAACTTCGAATATTCAGCAGGCGCCCATCCGTCCGGTACTCAACCTAAACGCCGTCCTCCACCGACTCTTGAAAAGCAACTGTTACCATGACAGTCAAATATAAACCAAATAGGGCAGGGGATAGGATACAACCATGCTTCACACCAATGACAACGTGAAAATCATCAGAGATCGATCCACACGATTATAACTTCGCCTTCACGTACATATGCAACATTCAAATCAAACTGACGAACTTGCTTGCACATTCAAACTCACGAGGGCTGGTTACGTTTCCAATATTTCCCTAGCGTCTGTCTAACAGTAAACACCAAGCCGATCGTACTCCGACTCACTCGGACTCATCACTGTTCCTCGGGGACAGTGGCCCCACAAAAAGTTCGCATTCAGCCGGTTAAGGATGATTATTGTTAACTGCTTCTCTGCGCAACTCAGCAAACCGAATGCCCCGATAACTGTCGGGGCATTGCTTGCTAAGCTCACCTTTAACAAAACCTACTACTATCCTTGAACTATTGTGGCTTTTCTTCCTACTCCCAGATAGAGTGAACCAACTGAAACAGAGCGCGTTTCAGCATCGGCCCGCCATTCTTCAGGATTCCACCTACCAAACCATCCTCGACTGGAGCCTTTCGATTGTACATATGTCCGGTCGTTCTTTACAACTCCGGCAAATCCTGGGTGAGAGCAAGTAAAGATTTGATGGCCCGTTTCAGCAGGCTGTTCACAGTCATCCAGTCAACAGTAGCACGGCGGTTTAGCAGGCTACCAAGTGTTAGCGCCACACTTTCATGATTCTTTCTGGGTGGGTGTACGAACAGTCGGTGTCCACGTCAATCAGTGCTTTAGTAGACTGGACGGATGGACCAAAAATCGCCTTAAGCGAATCGTATAACTGTTTGTGTTGTCAGCGATCGGCGTAGTCCTACATCCGCTCATCTTGCTCACTCCAAAAATCGTCCTTGATTCCACGACCACGTTCGGCCAGTTGACCACCAGTAATCCGAAATGTCGCCCTCTCGTCTTCGCTGTCCTGGTCCGTTGTAGAACCGAGAAACGCCGCATTCTTCTCTCGTACCAAACTGGAGATATTCACTTTGTTGTCGCCGAACCAGTCTGACCGTTTCTTACGCTCCACACCGATTGTCTCGGTGGCTGCTTCCGTGGTCTGTTCTTTGAGTGGATACGGGAGCGTCATGCAGACGAGCGCCAATCGTTTGACATTCAACTTCTGTCGTTGTTCGAATGATCTATGATAAACAGGCTTGCATACATGAATAACCAATTTGGTTCTGACCAGTCTACGCTCGGTGCCACATTCATCGCCACGCACCACCCGCGTTGTACACGCTTCGCGAATGTGGCGCTGTCGCACAATCACATAATCAAGCAGAAGATGAAGACCGCTTTGTGGGCGAGTCCATTTCGTGATTTCGTTCGCATTGAGCTGGAATCGAGTGTTTGTGATAGGCCGTTCGTGAGTAGCACACAGGTGGAGCAGACGATCACCGTTCTCGTTGACTCGACCAATGCCGTGGGTCCGGGGACTCACGATCAAGCTACCGGGTCGCGACCAACTCGAGCGTTGAATCCCCCCAATACATACAGTCGATCACTCACCGGTGCCAACCGGATTGGGACGGACAGATGATCGCAGAACTGGTCCTTTGTATCATCAGTGTGACAAACAGTTGGACCATAAACAATAACAAATATGGCGCACTTACCTCGACTGGATCGCAGGCGCATCGACAGGATATTCGTAGGCTGATTTCGTGCGGTTCGCCTATCATCAAAGAATTGATGCGACCGGCGACTGCAAAACAGACACCATGCTCCCGAACACTGTCTGCCGGATAACCTATCCAGTGGTAGGAGAAGAAGGTGTATCCAGCACCTGCTTCCTGGACCTTACCTTGATCTGCACGTCTTGTCTCACTCAAGGCTGCCGCGTCGATTCCATACGGACTCAGTCCGATCGAGATCAATAGAGTTCGTCGTTCTGGCCGTCTTGTGGTGCCGCATCGATCCAGTAGTGTGTGTACACACTCCATGTCTTTACGGGACGTGTCTTGCGTCCCCGGGAATGTCACAGATTGGTCATCGTGTTACTGAGACTCGACTGAGCACCATCTGTTTTGGGATTCGTGCTGGTGTGATTATTAGCGGGGGGAATGTGGGAAGGTCTGGAAGGAACATATTTTTTGCCTATCCACCTTGCCGCAAACAGCAAATAGATAGGGCGACCTGGTTTATTCTGCGCGAAGTTCGATGCGGTACGGCATTTGGTCTACGTTGCGTAACCAGGGTTTGTGTGGGCTTTGGATACTGCCACGATATCCAGACCTAGACAGGAGAGCGAACAGAGCCCTCAACCAAAGCGTTCGGCTCAAAAGCCTGTACCACCAGGCAGCGGGTAACACACGAACCTGCACCATCGCGACAATAACGATCACCAGCAAAACACCAGCGTGTAATAGCTACACCTAGGCTTGAGAACCACACATCCACAGATTCAGCACACACAAGGCCAGCACTGTTGCAGAGTCAAACAAGTCATAGACACAAAACTAAAACAAACATCAGGCCAAATCAAACTACAACACACCGGCATCATCCACAACGAGCGTAACTGCCTTTTGTCTGGCTGTTCCCCTTTGGCTAATGTGACCTGTAAGGACCGAAGCCCAGTCAGCATCACCCGCCAGATCAAAACAGCACACAAGCCTGACCACGATACCAAGGTAGCAAAAAAGGTCAGGTTAATCATACACACGCACACAAATGCTTCTCACGCTATAGAAATGACTTGAAGAAATAAAGATGGCCCGCACTTAGATCTGTATAACGTTCTTAACAGTTTGTTCCATCAAGCTGCCTGTCAGGTCGATATAGCGACAAGTATGATGATTCCAAACTAAATGACCTGTATGTTTGTGAAAGGTGACCCATCTAAAAACATATTGGTGGCACAAAGAAGTCGACTTCCAGGCAAGAAGATGATGTAGGCAGAGTTGCGGTAATTCTTCGAACAAAACAGAAAGAGAAACTCTACAAAAAATTTTGTGAATTTTAATATGACGCACGCTCCGACGTCAATTATGATACGGTTGAGAAAGTGGTGTGAAAGGTAACGTTTAAAAATGGCCATAACGCATACAGCTTCATTTGTGTCTTCCTTAAATACATTCGTTACATTGAAATCTACGTTTTTATGGGTGGTACAGCATATCTGTCCAAAGTAATTCGTGGTGAAATCTACGATGAAAGTGCGCACGAATATCCCACAAATCCGTGTGATAACTAGGAAACGGTTTCACTGAGATTATTGATTGTGTTTCCTTCGTGCTTGAACGATACTCTAACAAATTTGGACAAAGATACTGCTTCGGCTCAACTTCTGTTAGTTCCCTACAAAGTTGCAGAATACAGTAGGGTTATCAAGAGTGCTTTCCATCTTCTTTGCGGTAGTAGTACGTTACTAATTGACGAAGACCTATTAGGCAACATTTGTTTGAGCCAAGTACCAAATACTTTTTAGATTGAAGAAAATCAAGTCCATTCAGTGAACTTCTGGTGAACCCAAATGTAACCGATTCAAACACAAACAACTGCACAGTCTATCTGTTAGGTCAACAACTGGAAAAACCTTCGACGTATGTTGAAACGTGCAGCTTGAAGGTTAGTTCAACAAAGAAATTCAAACCGTGATCAGTTACGCTGATTGTCAAACCATGTGTTGTCAAAAGTAGGTCAGGTGAATAAAAATAGTTGGAATCTTCACGTTCTGGGTGATCTCGGATTTAAACACACATCATCTCAACTTTTCCATATGAAAAATACTGACGTTTTCACAGATGTCAGTCAACCTTTCGATTACCACACAAGTATTTGCCTGAACATTTCTCTGCTAGGCGGCTTGGATTTCAACGGTGGTCGTCATTTTTCTTCACATATTTAATCATCCAAACTCCTGATAGCACATTACAGGTAATATTCTACATCAACTCGATCTGCGGCGGACACCAATCACAGTATGCCAGTTTGCCACCAGCCGCGTACAAACGTCATTTACTCAGCCCACTTTTTGATATCACTCGATCAACCTGTACAGTAGATACGGGCTGCAAAGAAGATGTGTTTAATGAAGAAATTTTAGTAGCAAACGAGTACCCTAAGAAACTTAGCTGTATCCGTAGAAGGCAAAATGACGTCGACTTTATAATGAAGTGCTAACAAGAAAAAGGTCATCATGGTAAGTTCACCGGCGACCGGTTAAAGTTAGCAGTAAATCTCACTTGTCTGGCTACAGACGTATTTCTGGTACAGTCTGTCGAAGCGATCACGTTGTTCGCTTGATTCGCTTACTTCACCTGTTCAATTGCAACTGTGGCGCTATTGCTGAATCGACAAACGCGCTTGAGTAGGGTGCAACCACGGTGGAGGGTCCAAGCGATTATGCAACCAATAGTGACCTTTAATTTTCCTGGTGGGCAAACATCTGTTGACAGCATGTGATTTAACGGACCTTACGACTTCGTTCAACCTGATGATAAGTAGTCGACACACCGGTTTACTGATTTCCGCGAACTTACAATGGTCGAAATCGACCACGTGTTTGGTACGTTCTACTTATGAGACTGGTGATACTAAATGAAATGTAGTCAACTAGCAATGTCTTGTTTCCATCGATATCGATTTATTATTGATCTAGACAGTCCGGTGGTTACTCAACTCATATTTGGGCTCAAAACAAACAGGCAAGTGGTGCGACAAAGTCTGAGCTGCATTCTTTCCATGACCTCACGAACCTCTGTTTGGTCTAAATTGAATGTAATTGTAAGAAGGCTTGTGTGTGCTCTTAGCTTTAGGACTTTTTCTAGCATTCTACAGCGTAATGTGGGTACATCACAATCACGTTCGTCTCATATTACGAATGGTGCAATCCTCAATCGGAACTCCTTTAAGCCTATTCATCTGATTTTTTTCTCAACAATTTTGTGTTTCCCAACTCGCTGCTCCTCCTTCTCCTCCTGGATTTCGGGCCAGATCCACTTGAACGTTAGCTTGAAACAATGGCCACGTGAGTGATTTTCACTTGAGCGCAGACTATTTCGTTATCTTCCACCCTTTCTCAAGCTCATTCGTGCGTGTTGACGTGGTCGTTCTCTTCTCAGCGTGGACCATCTCACACATACAGGAGCAGCTGGGAATGATTACGAACTGGTCCGCATCTCCACTACTGTTATAACAACCCCCTGCGATCTCTTTCTCCTGTGAGACGACATTGTAGTTTGTTTTCATTGCCCAATCCTAACCACATCCAAGAGCAACCTGAAGACAGATTTGTAAACTGCCCCCCAGTCTGCACTCCCCCCATTCCTAAGGGTGATATGGACAGTGAAGGATGGACGAGGTTTTTGGGGTCACCTGGGTACCATATGTGCAGCCAGACTAGGGATAAGGGTAGGTCAAATGTAGCAGCTAGTCATCTGGGACACGCTGTTGTGGGATCATCGCACTTACGCACCCGCCATCGTTTAAGCAACCAGGCGTGAAGTGAAGACCATTTACGCCTGAGTCTGCCTGCTGTAAACGGGGGCAGATGTTCTCACATTGTCGAGTTAGTAAGATCGAAAGCCTGTCGTTGACTTTTACCCTATTCGTCGATATGACGTTTCTGACAGGTTGCACATCATTTTTGCAACACAGATGCACTACCCGGTAAGAACAATTGCAAACGAAGCGACCACGCGAGTGGCGAGCATCTGCGTGCGTGTGTGTATAGGTGATGAGCGATCGTAAGGAAAGCCGATTGACAGCTCAATTAGGACCAGAATAACGAGCCACTTGTGGTAACTAATACGAGAAGATGTTTATCGAACGCAGGTATGTATGTTTAAACTGGATGATGCCCGCTTAAAATTGCGACTTTCAAACCAGTGGTTGTCGCTATAGCTATCACGAACAACGCGAGGTGATATTTCCTGCACTAACTAAGGTCCGTTTAATGCTGTCGGACTGTCCTACTACATATCAGATGGTTGCACCAGCAGTCTACGACACTTAAATGTTGGGTATCACCAAGCGCGTTAGATCCCTCCAACAAGATACCTTTCGGGGGGTGGAATGTTAATTCGGTAGAAGTCATGTCTGCGTAGCCGGGATTTGGTTTAGTTTCAAGTTGACCATCACTCATATTTGATCGCAGCCTTCGAATTCAGAGAGTCTTTCCAGCCAGCGTCTTTTCAAAGCACTACTGACGTTAAAAAAAGGGCAAGCAAACTAGTCCCGGAAGCCGAATTTGGCCTGCCGATAAACTTCTCTGGTGTACGATGTCACCATAAACTAACACCGGCGTTTAACAGTAATTACACATATGCGATCGACTTGTCGCGAAAATGATATAAAAAATATGGAAGTCATGAACATAGCTGGCTGATGCCCATCTGGAAGTTCATCCGTGTCTACATTCCTGTCTAACACACTGAATGAAAATGAGTGACTTTCGACTGACAACCAATGCCAAGGATCGGATTGAACTGTTGCACTTATAACTTCAGTAACTGCACACCATTCCAATGAAATAAATAACTCATTGTATTATTCACAGTCTTATTTATTATCCATGTTTTTTTTCAAGTTGACCATCACTCACATCTGATCGCAGCGTTCG